>JAYJMJ010287094.1:0-11098 GCA_036873875.1 Laminaria ephemera
GCCTGCGCGGCAGAACCTCTGCTACTGCGAACGCGCCCGGTCGGTGCGTTTTCATCGATCGTTTTCGTTACGGTTGAATAACTATGCGCCTCAAATGATCGTACCTAATATTGTAAGAGCAGGGCCCTCGACATGGCACGCTGTCGCTACGCAGACTTCTACCGCGCAGACTCCTGGCCAGCCGGCGGCTCTTTTGCACCCGTCATAAAGGCCACCGCGTCAGACATTGAATAATCCTGTGGTCGGATCACACAAAGCCGGCGCCCCAACCGATGAATATGGATACGATCAGCCACCTCAAAAACATGCGGCATGTTGTGCGAAATCAATATGATGGGGATCCCACGGGCGCGTACATCCTGTATCAGTTCCAGCACCCGGCGGGACTCTTTCACCCCCAAAGCCGCCGTGGGTTCATCCATAATGATCACTTTTGATCCGAACGCTGCTGCTCTCGCCACGGCTACACCCTGCCGCTGCCCGCCGGAAAGTGTTTCCACCGACTGACTGATGTTTTGGATAGTCAGCAGGCCAAGCTCTGATAGTTTATCCCGCGCCTGCTTTTCCATGGCCTTTCGGTCAATCTTGCGAAACACACTACCCAGAATGCCGGGCTTGCGGATCTCACGCCCCAGAAACATATTGTCAGTAATCGACAACGCAGGCGACAACGCAAGATTCTGATACACGGTTTCAATGCCGGCATCACGCGCTTGCATGGGCGAATTGAAATTCACCTGCTGGCCGTTAAGCCATGTGCTGCCGCTGTCTGGCTGCATGGCTCCGGAGATTGCTCTTATAAGTGATGACTTACCCGCCCCGTTATCACCGATAATCGCCAGCACTTCCCCCGGGTAGAGTTCCAGATTGGCGCGATCAAGCGCCACCACCCTGCCATATCGCTTGGTGAGATTGACCGCCTTAAGTATGGGTTCCGGCTGGCTCATGCAGACACCTTCCTGATCCACTGATCAACCGCCACTGCCAGAATAATCAACACCCCGATCAACAAATAAGTCCACTGCGGATTGGTGCCGATAATCCCCAGTCCCAGGGTAAACACCCCGACAATCAGCGCGCCGAACATCATCCCCATAATCGAGCCTCGCCCACCGAACAGGGAAATACCGCCGATCACCACCGCAGTGATTGACTCAATATTGGCAAACTGCCCCGCTGTTGGAGAAACTGAACCTATGCGACCGATCAACGCCCAACCTGCCAGCGCACAAATTAACCCGGCGACCACATACACTGATATCAGCACTCGTTTGGTACGCACGCCACTGAGTTCGGCAGCGTCTATATCATCACCCACCGCATAAACATGCCTTCCCCAGGCTGTGTGGTTTAATACATAAGATAAAAAGACAATCAACACCACCATCGCGATCACGCCATAGGTAAACACCGCGCCATTTAAAAACGGAAACATCTCTCCGTCATATTTAAGCTTGGTCCCGAAAAACTGCAACAGCGGTGCATCGGTTGATATATCTCGACTGCGAATGGTTTCGTTAGCCGAATACAAAAAGTTAGTCGCCAGAATTATCTGCCACGTACCCAGTGTGACGATAAACGGTGGCAGGCGAACCACCGCAACCAGAAATCCGTTTAACAACCCGCATAGTCCACCGACTGCAAATCCACAGGCAATCGCTATCTCGGCTGGCAAACCATAGCGAAACGTAAACTGCCCCATCACCACAGAGGACAACACCATAATAGCCCCCACTGACAAATCAATGCCTGCGGTTAAGATCACCAACGACTGAGCAGCACCAACAATCCCGACTATCGCAACCTGCTGAAGAATAAGACTCAGTGAAAACGGCCTGAAGAATTTTTCACCAATATCGAAACCAATGGTGTTAAAGCCAAAGATAGCGATCGATACGACCAATACAATCAGAGGCACCAGAGACGGGTTCCGATGCAGCCTGGTTTGAATCCAGTCACCGGGTCCACGCTTGTACTCATCGAAAGCCGCCACTTCGTCCGCGCTTTCATCAAGCGAACTTTCAAATTCCTGATTACTCAATCTGCCTCCGAGACCACAAACCGCGTTAAAAAATGTTTGAGTTATAAAACCAATAGACCCTAAGAAAAAAACGGTGCCTGAGAGGCACCGTTTTTTGTCTTGCTTTCAGACGCAACTACGCCTGCTGATTTATACCCGGGTAATTACCCCCAGCACTTATCAGTGCCTTCTTTAGTGTCGATAGATTCAACACCTGGAGCCGGCTTGTCAGTCACCAGATTAACGCCGGTGTTGAAGAAATCAAGCCCTGGAGTGTTTTCAGGCTTTGAACCATCTTTGGCCCACGCTGCAATTGCTTCGATACCCAGTGCAGCCATCAGAAGTGGATACTGCTGTGAGGTCGCACCAATCACACCGTCAGCCACGTCAGCAACACCGGGGCAACCGCCATCAACAGAAACGATTAACACATCACCTTCACGACCCACGGCCTTGAGTGCTTCGTACGCGCCAGAAGCAGATGGCTCATTGATGGTGTAAACCACATTGATTTCAGGATCTTTGCTTAGCAGAGTTTCCATCGCCTTGCGGCCGCCTTCTTCGTTACCGGCAGTGACTTCATTACCAACAATTCGAGGATCGGTTTCATCGCCCCACTTGTTGGGATCACCAAGGTCGATACCAAAACCCTGCAAGAAACCCTGATCACGTAATACACCAACTGAAGGCTGGCTGACCGCAAGATCAAGCATCGCGATTTTTGCATTGGCGGCATCATCACCCATAGCAGCGGCAGCCCATGCTCCGATCAGCTCACCTGCCTTGAAGTTATCTGTGGCAAACGTAGCATCGGCAGCATCAATCGGCTCTAGCGGCGTATCAAGTGCAATAACAAGCAAGCCGTCTTCACGCGCCTGCTGTACTGCAGGTACGATACCTTTAGTGTCTGATGCGGTCAGTAATATGCCTTTGGCACCATCAGCAATACAAGTTTCAATAGCGGCTACCTGAGTTTCAGAATCACCATCAATTTTACCGGCGTATGATTTGAGTGAAACACCCATCTCTTCCGCTTTGGCCGTGGCGCCTTCTTTCATTTTAACGAAGAACGGGTTGGTGTCTGTTTTGGTGATAAGACAAGCGCTGACCGCGTGTCCGTCCGCTTGCACAGGTGCAGACGCAAGCATGCCGAAGGCAATTAGCCCTGCAGCTTTTTGAGCAGTTCGAAAGTTCATTTTAATCCCCATAAATAGTTCTGATACTGGCGTATTCTGAAGACACACCAATAGACTGTGGCCAGACGCAATGGTAATTCAGGTCTGCCGACCCGCAAAAGGTTCACACACTTCATTGCACGCTGTCAATAATTAAGCTCAATTGATTATTGCTCATTGAAGTGTCATTCCGGACATGGGAATTACCCTCAAAACAACGCCCCGATGTCCGCCGATTCCCGGCCGTACAATCAATCTTCGTGTCAGCACAAATCGGCCATGTTGCTCTCGCACAACGGGTCGCCGTCCTTCCACGGCTAACACAGTAATCCGGGAAACCGACCGATGGCCCTCTGTTGAAAACCTGGCCCGCGCCGTGGCTTGAACCACCAGACTCTTTGAATCGATCAACTACAGGTGCAGTAAATGGCAAACTAGTCAATAATTGCCGTTCGAATTGAGTCCAGAAAACTGCATGATCAGACTGTGGCACACCCACGGCTATTAGCACTCGAACCACTCACCGATAAACGTCTCCGGGAACACCATGAAAACTGAAACAGATCGACTTGTCTCGTCACTGGTGCAGCTGCAGACAAAACTCCAACGCCGCGTCATGATCGCACTGGCGGGACCACCGGGATCCGGTAAATCTACTCTGGCAGAGCAGTTGGTACCACACATCAATGACCAGACTGGATCAGATATCGCCACCATACTGCCAATGGATGGATTCCATTTGGATAACAACATTCTGGATCATCAAAAAACACGTGATCGTAAAGGTGCCCCTCACACCTTCGATGCCGATGGCTTTATAAACCTGGTTGATCGAGTCGCGCAGGCAACCACAAACGTTGTGGTACCGGTTTTCGACAGACAGCTCGACCTGGCCCGTGCCGGTGCCAGTACCATTCAACCATCCCATCAAATTATTTTAGTCGAAGGAAATTATCTGCTTCTTGATCAGGAACCATGGCAGCAACTCCATTCCCGGTTCGATCACAGCATTTACCTTGATGTACCGGAATCTGTTCTGACCACCCGCCTGACCCGCCGCTGGCTGGATCACGGCCATACAGAACAAGAGGCACTGGCACGCGCAGAATCAAATGATTTACCAAATGCCAGACTGGTCGCTTCATGCAGACTGAAGGCTGATCAAGTGATAAAGACAGAGTCAGACCCTAGTTAATTTCCACCGGCATTGATCGAAACCGTCTTACAGTTTCACGCTCTGCCCGCTTGCACAGCTTAGGGGTCAAACCTTTATCCATTAGCTTCATATCTTCAAGAACAATATGCCCCATTTCGGTAAACGCTGAACTCAATGCACCGGCACGATGGGCAGACAGCACAAACCCGTCGATATTCCGGATCGGGTCATCAGCCGCTACGGGTTCCTGCGGAAAAACATCAGTGGCCACTCGAATATGTCTGCGCTTCACTGCACTCACCATCGCCGGAAAGTCCACCACTCCGGCACGGCTTAAAAGCACTACTGAAGTACCGCTTTGCATGAGAGAAAATTCAGACTCCCCCAGCACCCCCTGATTACTGTCGGTGGCCGCTGCCACAACAAACAACAGATCGCTTGAAGACAGCACCTCATTCAGAGTCACGGGTAAAGCCCCCATCGAAGCAAGCAGACTATCAGGCAACCAGGGATCAAAGGCGCTCACCTCACAGTTAAACCCTCTTAACAATGAATGCAACGCGATTCCCAAATCACCATAGCCGATAAAACCAACCCGACTGCCCGATATCATCCCCGACTGTTGATTACTTTCAAGTCCGTAGACTTCTTCCCCTGTGGCGAATGATTGGTGGGCCGCAGGAATATCACGCAACAACGATAACGCCAAACCCAGGCCTAGCTCAGCCACTGGCATCGCAAATACCGGACTGGTGGCCAGCACATGAATACCGCGCTCAAAGCAGGTATCGTAATCCATATTATCAAGGAAATTACTCTCTACATTAATAATTGCCTTCAGGTTTTTAGCACCGCTCAGTAAGTCGCGATCCAGTGGTGGCTGCCCGATAATATAATCCACATCGGCAATATTCTGTTCATAAAATGGCAGGTCATTAACTGTCGGCGGCTCTATGAGCTCGTAGCGTTGGTTAAGCTCAGCCCAGTCTGACTCAGAAAAGATCAGATCAGACGTACGGGGATAGGGATCAAAGATTACACGCATAACAGAGGGTTCCAACGCAATCACTAACAGACCACATTATAATACACTGCGCGCCACCGGTTCCTAAACCTGCGCTAAGCGTCAACGACCTTCTGATATGTTCACTTTTATAAAACAATACACGGGCGACTGAATTTTATTATCACCGTCACCCGGCAATTCAGATTTAAAAAAGCGATACCCGCCTGTTTAATCGCCAAACATCTCATCCAACTGCCCGGCCAACTGCTCCAGAAAGCGTGCTGATGCAACCGGCAGACTGCGGCCTTTAAGCTGTCCCAGAAACAGCCTGCCCTCGCCTAAATCGCGTGTATCGATCGAGCACCGCCGGACTTCTGAATCAGCGGTCAGACTGCCAGTGCCAATTGGAATCTGGAAAGTCACCATATCATGCTGCTTCAGACTTTCCAGAATCAGTGCCTGACTATCCGACTGAATCATCACCGGTAAATCCAGAGACAGCCTGAGTGCCGCCTGCTCCAGCAGATGACGCACGCCATTGGCACGGGTTGGAAGCACCATCGGGTATTCGGCACATTCACTTAACCGCAGAGATTCCTTGCCAACCAAAGGATGCTCACTCGAAACAATCAACTCAAGAGGTTGCATCACATCTATCACGCTATGAAAATCATTAAACACGCGCGGCTCAAATATAAGTGCAATATCCGCCGAATAATCAACCAGTGCCGCTTCTACTTCTTGTCGGTTACAAACGCGCACATCAAAAGTGACCGCCGGGTGCTCGCTTCGATACCGCGATATCATCTCGGGCAAAAAAGAATTCATCAATGCCTGACCGCAAATCACAGAGACATGCCCACGCCTTTCCCCGCCAAGGTCTGCGATCTGTGATTTGACTCTTTGCATATCAGACAACTGCTTGCGCGCATGGTGAATAAAGAGTTCACCAGCTACACTTAGCCTGACACCGGACGGAAGACGATCAAATATGGGCACGCCCAACTCATCTTCCATACCCAGAATTCGACGGTTCAGCGCAGTTGAAGTAATCGCTAATTCTTCCGCTGCTTTGCGTATGGATCCTACACGGGCAACAACATCAATGTAGTGCAATGGCAATTGATGACGAATGTAGATCCTCCCACTGCTTTATTCGCAGCATCACTATAAAACCTGTAAGACCGTCCGGTTTAATCACCGGTTGTCGTTTCAAACAACGCAGCAGTTCGCCCCGCCATTATGACTGAATGACCAGCCACTGAACAGGTAGTGTTATTCCGGTCAGAAGCCTGTCTTTGCCAGCCGACCATAAACCACGGACTAGCTGGCATTCCTGTAAAACCACCCAATAGCAACTCACTAACAATTTACGCCGCCAACACCTCTATGAGTGACAATGATCCTTGCTCAATTTCATACACACCAACCGTTCCGGTGTCGACGAAGACCTGATGTAAATATTCACCATCCTCACTCAGCACCAGATCAACAGAGCCGTTCGGGTCAGCGCTCACCAGAAGATCATCAAATTCAGCCGGCCCCGTCTGTTCGACCAGCTCGAAATTTCCGGCATCATCAGTGAATCGATAGATCGAAATCGACGCGTCTGAATCTTTGGACACCCAGAAATAATCTTTATCTGGCGACACACAAAGCCAGTTTGAATTGCTGTGCAAAGCGACATCGTACGCAGCCTTACTTTGCGCCTGCACCTTAGCGGCAGCCGGCACGCTCTCGCAATGAGTCTGCGCTGTCTTGAATTCTGCCGGGCCTGAACCTGCGCTCCAGCCAGCAACGGCAAGCATAACCGGAATGCTGCAAACCGATAAGGATCTAATCTTGTTTTTATGTTCCTGCATGTTCATCTTTATTCTCCAGTAAAAAAATTTTAAGTGCCAGTTGTCGCAGCGCCAGCCTCTGTGACCGTTGCGGTGTAGGGTCTATTTAACCGTGCAGTTATTGCAAAAAAATAACAGAACCATGTCTTTTCTCACAAGATTCGGTATCGAAACTATAAGCATCTGTTTTTTAGTTCCCGCCCCGGATCATTCACCGCAGCCGGGGGTATCTCACTCGCATCTCCCCCTCTAAACATTTCCTGCAAAAGATCCCGGTGGTGCAAAATTCGTAAATCGTCACACCCGCCCATTGGCACGCTATCGAAGAATATCTGGGGTACCGTCCATTGCCCCCGGGCACGATCAACCATCTCAGACACTTTGGCAGCATCGTGCGTGACGTCATACTCAATGATTTCAACGCCATATTGCTGCAATAGCGCTCTGGCATGTGTGCAATAGGGACAATGGTCTTTGGAGTACATTTCGATTTTCATGATTCAGCCCAGCCAGACTTTGTTATCAGCCACCGGAATTCGGCAGCCCTTGCCACAGAGACTCGCTTTTCATCCGCGTGTTCACTCAAACGCGCGCTGAGACGCTATTGTTTATAGAAAAAGCAGAAATATCGGCCGAATGTTATATTTTCGGGATAACTTCTCATGGGTAGTGAGAATTATCTGTCGATGCAGCGTACTAGTAATTCTCACGTTTCTTGAGCCACCAATGACCCGCAAAAACGGAAATATCAACACCGGTAAAGTCGCCATGCTGTATGACGGCGGTTGCCCGCTTTGCTCGCGTGAAGTCGCCCACTATCGCCGTGTGGATAAACATCAAAAGATCCACTGGGCAGACATCCAACAAGAACCAGAACTCCTTCAGAAACATGGCATTAGCCATCTAGAGGCCATGAAATTTCTCCATGCGGTTGATCGCAACGGACAAATAGTTCGCGGAGTTCCCGCGTTCCGCGCTATCTGGGCGGAACTGCCTTACTATCGAATTCTGGCCAAAGTTGCCGACTTACCGGGGGTCAGCTTTGCGCTGGATCACCTATACGCCGTATTCGCCCGCAAAAGATTCAAAAAACGCATGGACTGCGCAACCGGCAAATAGTGGAAAGCGCGGCCATTCGCCGCAGCAGGCTTGATATACTCCAGCCAATGAATATCTCCGACGCTCTGCAACACCTCAACGAATCTCTGGAACTGCACGGCCTGACTGATTGGAGTGGCGGACTTGACAACGCCCGCCGCCGATTCGGCGTTTGTCAGATGCACAAAAAGCACATTAGCCTCAGCCGGCATCTGTGCGAACTCAACACCGAAGCCGAAGTTCTCGATACCATTTTGCACGAAATTGCTCATGCGCTGGCCTGGGAGCGGCACGCAGAAAACTGCGGCCACGATCAACGCTGGAAAGCAATCTGCGTCGAAATTGGCGCAAGGCCGGTCGCATGTTTTGATAACGAAGTAGTTCAGCCTCATGCCCCCTGGGCCCTGGTCCATCGCCAGACCGGTGAAGTTTTTCGCACCTATCACAAACGACCAAACCGCAATTGGTCAACCGTGTGGATTCGCGGTCGCAAGTCAGACACCTACGGCAAACTGGCGATCAAACCCAACGAAGTCACCCCCAATACCCCTGATCTCTTCGCCACCGATGATCAGCCTTCGCACAACCCACAGCAACTTAGCGCAGACACAATCACCGAATTTAAAGAAGCACTGGTCAGTCAGGCCCGGGATCTTGCCGCCCACTACGGACTGGAAATTACTGACTCTAAAGGCCGCTTCAGTCGCCATCGCTGTGATATCACACTAAACTTTAGCTTACCGGAAAACGAAGGAGAGTCGAATCGCCAGCAGGCTGACTTCGAATCACAGGCAGGCGTTTTTGGCCTGACCGCTGCGCACTATATGCAGAGCTTCACCGTCAACAACAAACACTTTAAATTGGTAGGCATTAAACTCTCGAATCGAAAATACCCGATCATCGGCATCGACGATAACGGCAGGAAGTACAAATTTGAACCAGCCATTCTCAATTCAATTCTGGCCACAAACTGAATCCCGCTACACACCCCCCATTCGCATTGTGGAACTTTCAACTGATCTTCCACAGGCATTATATTAATACCGACAACCACAGAGAATCCTATGTTCAACGCATCAGCACTATTCGATTTAACGGGCAAAACAGCCCTGATCACGGGTTCATCACAAGGCATTGGCTACGCACTGGCCGAAGGATTAGGAAACGCTGGTGCCGCCATTGTTCTTAATGGGCGTGATACCGCGAAGCTTGAAAAAGCCGCAGAAAAACTTCAGGCAAAAAACATCGAAACCAGTATCGCTGTGGCCGATGTCACTGACCACACCGCTGTCGCAACCGCAGTGCAGAAAATCGAAACCGAAACCGGCGCTATCGATATTCTGGTGAACAACGCCGGCATGCAACACCGCACACCACTTGAAGACTTTGACCCGGTGATGTTCGATAAGCTATTACAGACCAATGTTGCATCCGTATTCCATGTCGGTCAGGCAGTGGCAAAACACATGATTACTCGCGGCCACGGCAAAATAATCAACATCGCCTCAGTACAATCTGCTTTGGCACGCCCCGGCATCGCCCCTTACACCGCCACCAAAGGCGCTGTATCCAACCTGACCAAAGGAATGGCCACCGATTGGGCACCACACGGCTTGCAAGTCAACGCTATCGCGCCCGGGTATTTTGATACCCCGCTAAACGCCGCACTTGTTGCAGACGCAGACTTCAGTGCCTGGCTGGAAAACCGCACCCCGGCACGCCGGTGGGGCCAACTACCAGAACTGGTAGGTGCTTGTATTTTTCTGGCTGGTGACTCTTCAAGCTTTGTCAATGGTCACACACTGTTTGTTGATGGTGGCATCTCTGCCTGCCTGTAACCTTAGCCAAAGCACTGCAGGCTACGTCACCTGCAGGGACAACCCGTTAAAAGCCAACCGCCGCCTAATCCACACTCTTTTTTGGAAACTCATACCTGAAATCACAATGTGACTTACCTTCCATCAAAGTTTGTGTCCGCGTGAGTTTGGCTTCCGGATTAAAGCCGGAAATCAAAGCGTAATCCCGGTTACACGAAAACACCGCACCCAACTCTGGTATTCCAAGCTCACGATACATTTCTGAGTACTTACAGCGCACCACATTAAAATTTAATGTGGTGGCATCTTTCTGCTTAACGTCCAGAGACAACGCTTCATCTTTAGTCCAATACTGCAACGACGATTCAAAAGCCGCACAGTCACGATCCCCCATGGCCTCCGCCAGTTCATTACCTTGTTGTTGAGACAGATTGATTATAGCCTCTGACACAACTTCGATAACTTCCTCCCTCCCGAAACGATCCCCCAGAGCTTCGATAATCGGCGCAAGAATCCGTGCCTCAACCTCACGCCGGGTAAGAACCCCGATTTTCTGCGTGAGCGTGTCGGGTCGGGTTTGGTTCGTGTTGGATATCGTCATAGGTACACCGGTAGTTGATGGACGTGATAATCGGGGTGATTGTAGAGACTATCTTACCAACAACCGCGAGATGATTTAACACATCTATTGCTGACTACATTGGCTTTAGCATTTTGCTTCTACTTCCCTGACTGCTGACTTACGATGGATGATTTACGATGTCCGGCTATTTGTGTTTTTGCTCTGGGAGTCCGATTGCTTTCTGCCGATTGCTTTCCATAAATCTTATGTCCTTTCAGTCCTGTTTTCCTACATTACCCCATTAATTCATCAAGAAGTTCTAACAGTCCGACTCGAAAAGATCTCTTTTTTAACGCCGACCAAATTCCATTACAAATTTTGCGATGTCAGGACGAACTCGTGCTGTAGTGGTCAAGTAATATT
>JAYJMJ010287109.1:0-11096 GCA_036873875.1 Laminaria ephemera
CCCTCACGCGGCGGTCCCCATGCGCACTACCATATACTAACTGGTACCGACACCATATATATGCTTCTCCCACACTATCTGTCTCGCTCTTGAAAACGACGAGCGATGAAAGCTAGAGACATGCGCCAGGGGAGATGACAAGGGAATGTACTTACCTGTGTCAACGACTTCTTTAGAAGGGGGCTTTGTCCAGCGTATAAAGAACATGCGAGTTGAGCTGGAAAAACATCCGGAGTACCGGTATGCGTATTATATACAGGTATCGGGTTTTTGCGATTTTATAAACGTATTTCGAATACGTCAGCTGTGAGTTCGATCAATTGATTGAATGGTCGATTCTCATCTTTGCAAGCTGCGTGATACCTCGGCCGCGCGTTTTTACAGATGTATTCCTCTTTTTGTCTGCTGTACGAAAACCGCCGTACGAGGCATCATACCGAGAGTATAGTGCTTTTATACGAGACCGGCCTGAATATCCGGCCGGTGTACGTGATGAGTTCTACAGGCCGTGTGCTTCCGCACATAAGCGTATTTGGGGCGGGGAGCATCATGCACCTCCCCGAGTCTCGCCTTACACGAAAAACACGAAAAACGACTCCTCAGCGCCTGTGGCATCCTCAACGAAGAGCAAAATAGCAAATATCAAGCATACGAAAAACAATGAACACCGTGGCTTAGCTTGCAAGCAACGCTGATCAGTTTGCAAACAGTACAATACTCTACTGAAAAGTAATAATAGGGATAACATAATTTCGACAGGTCGTCGTCTTCCTTGACTGCCACGCCGCTAATCACTTCGTCTGCAGCATGGTAATAAAGGCGACCCCGTTGTTCCCATCCTGCATTCGTTTGCGATGAAAACCTTCAGAAGGTATCGTAAAGTAGTACCCGTCGTACTTGTTGTAAAAACAAAGACGAAAAAGCTCGACTCGAGAGCAACTCAATTATAGTTCGGGGCAATGCCTCCCCATCACCTCGCGAACCTCAACTTTGTCTCTTGTCCAGCCTTTCTTCCCCGTCCGCCGCGTTTCTTTGCATCGTCCTTTTTCGCGGTATTGTACACCATCGGCGCTAGTTCCATCGGCCGCCGAGGTAGTCCCTCCTCCGTACTCACCAGCGCTATAATCTAAGGTGCAGAAGCGTTCAGCACGGCAGGGTGATTCTCAGCAAGCAGCAAACAGAGCCTGACCAACGCCGAGATGGCTGAGAACATGACGTGAAGATGAGACGAAATGTAAGTCGTCGCGCGTTCACGGCGAGCGTCGTTCACAATTCGCGCACACGCGGCACAGTCCTGGGTTGGAGGAGATAGCTCCGACGTGGCTTCTGAAGGGGCTTGCTACAGTAGTAGCTTGGAGAAAACGCAAGCAACGCAAAGCGAAGGCGAGTCGAAAAGGCACCCGAGGCAGGAGAGGCAAGGCAGAGCTCAACCATGCTATTATGCTGGTGAAGAAAGACTAAATATTCACCATTCCTTCGAAGAGTTTACAAATGCGCATTCTTGGTTTACGCCAGTAAAAGTAATGAACTTTACTGCACCAGCTATACGGTTAGACGGTTCGATTCGTGGTTACCGCGTCCGGTGGACTCCACCCCTCTGCCATCGTAGACTACATCCTCACGAAAATATCTATAACCTCAAGAAATATCTAGGATGTTGTTGCCCCGCCCGCTGTATCGCAACGCAACCGGGGGCATTCGTGCGTCTAAGGGAAAAACCTACTATTATCATCAATAGCAGATTCTGCTCGTTTTGCTATTACATACCAAGAGAGCTCGATGAATTGAATATTTCCATCAGCAGCACGAGGGGCACATCAGCATCTCAATGTACTGTGGCTATACTCAAAGTATAGGTTGTCTCAGGTTTGAATTTAAATGGCAAATATCACCTCGTCCAGCTATTGGGGCATGTCGTGCAGACGGAGCGGGGGAGAGTTGTTCCATCATATTTTCGCGTGAGTCTTGTCCGATGGGACTCAGGGGAGGATCACTACAGGTTTCACTGCAAAATCCTGGCTGGACGGAAGCATGCGTCCTGCGCCGAAGACCGGAGTGAATCTTCGCCGATTACCATCGGCCAAGAACCACGCGCAAAAATGATGGGTCAACTCGCGCCCTTTTCGCCTGAAACGACTTGTTCCAGTAACTATAGGGGAGGTGGATCGTTGATCTTGCGCTCCAAACGTGAGGCATAACCGTAGCCGCCATACGCTATACGTACCATCGTAGTCCCGCGTTAATACGGTACCCTTTAGTGCGGGCCCTTACTTTAGTGGTAGTGAAAATCTCTTGTTACAACCTCGTCCTACAGAAAGCCGATGTATCTCGACATTTTCTGGGGTACCACGTTAGTGCGGGTTTGTCGCCTGGTAAGGCACCGTATTAGTGAGGGATCATGACTGTATTAGGACACTGCTGTACTGGTACTGCTGATAGGTCTAGATTGGCATTTATTGGGCGATATACGGCAAACAGGACTTTCCTAATCTCAAAATGGGCGGAACTTGCCACGGAGATTATTCCCATGCCGTGCAGGAGGGCCTTGTTGGAAGCGTCATCATTGTTGCTGTCGTTGGCGATTCTTCGCACCAGCACTAACGCCTTGCTCGAGTCCAGACATCACGTACTGTAGCTGCAAACAAGAGTGCCGACGCCAGGGCGTGACTTGGCATATTGTGCGCTTCCTACCTCCACTAGTATAGCAGACAGGTTTTCTGCTGTTTCTACCGTTGCAGCTGCAGCGGCAAATACAGGAGAGGATCTGCCCGCTATACCAGCCGGACTAGGAAAGCTACAGATAGATACCTAGCCGCGTCGTGACGTCAGCGCTCTTTTTTGCAGATACGTGCTGCCTGGGCACGAGCAAGTAATGTGTATTGGTGCACAGGATCCCCAGCAGCAACAACAGTGCGAGACCGAACCCCCCCATGTAAGGTATCGGATTTGGTGCAGGCTGCGTGGTTTCAAGTAGCGGCGGGTTTGCGGCGAAGAGTATTGTGCGGCTACCATGAGTCCCGTCCTATGAAAAATGACCCCTCAGGGTTTTCGTCCATAAAACCTGGAAGAGGAAAGCGGAAAAAAAAACGATTAAAAAGCAACATCGTGGCTTAGCCTGCAAACACGGCCGCTTATTTCTACTGCTAAACGCCAGGAATAAAGTTCTGTCGAATATGTCGTATCCCTTAGCTTTGAACCCGCAAGTCACTTCTTCCACATATACGGCGTGGATAAATACGCCACCTCGCCAGTCCCCGCCTTTCGTCTGTCTGCGATCAATACCTTCAAAAGTGAAGAATACGCCATGCATGTTGTTAAAACAAAAAAACAAAAGCCAAAAACTCGATTCAAGAGCGACTCATTTCCACTTTCGGGTCATGCCTCCCCGTCACCTTGCGAACCTTAACCTTGCCTTTTGTCCGGCCTTCCTGGTCCGCCGCCTACCTTTCTTTGTGGCCGTCCTTTGCCTTCTCGGCGGTAATATCGGCGTTTGTGTCTTCGGCCGTGGGGGTGGTCACCTCTCGGTACTCACCAGCCTGATAATCCAGGGTTTCAAGAGTATCCATCCACCTTGTCAGCGCCGTACACAGCAATCAGCAGCAGCATCCGCGCAAAGAACTTTGATGACCAGGAATGTGATGATTTGATCATGAGATGAGGTTTAAGCACTCGCATCCGCGACAAACGTCGCCCACCGGTCGCGGACACACGCGGCGCAATGCTGCGCGACAGCGAGAAGTACCACAACGGCTTAGGGGTGTCTACAGTTAAAGTAGATTCGAGCGAATGCAAGCAAAAACACAGCGAAACGAAGGCGAGCAAATATGTTACACTAAAGGTGAGGCAGAATTCAAGCATGATATTGTCCTCAGGGAGAAAAAGAAACAATCTTCAGAAGTAGAGCACATGCTAACCAGTTAAGTCCGACACCTTTGATGCACTACCCAAACGGTTAGATGAATAGGTCCGTCATTAGCGCCCCCGGCAGACAAATCTCCCCTAGCATCGTATAATGTACCAGGGTTATAATTAGGTGGGCGCCTCGTCATGCGCGCAGCGTACCACAGGCCAGAGAGCGTGGTGCCCCCGTAGCGCGAGCCGGAGGCACCTCCGGTGAGTACTACGCGGGCATCGGTTTCCGGCTCCCCGTCAGAGGTCCCCAAGAGCCCCCCCGGAGGGCCGTCGGAGGCCGCTGCCCGCGTAGGGACCGCCGGCGGTAAAACAGTGGACATGTAGGCGTATATATACTCAAAATTTGCGTCTTACCCGCTCTAGTATCCTCTAGTAGGCATGAATATGTTGGGCATCACGGCAAAAGGTGTTTCAAAAGCTGAAGCTTTCGGCGAACAAGACCCCCGAAGGGTTTTCGCCAGTGGCGAAACTGATCCAATATTGTTTTGTCCTTCGGCGAAAATGGACCCTCACAGTTTGTTACGGCTGCGGCGAAAAAAGGTGCGGCCCTCAAAAGCCTCAAAAGTAGATGTGCGGCAAGCTGCACATTACCTCCGGTGGATGGTGCCGTAAGCGAAATACTGACGAAAAATGTGCGCCAGCGCACACGCCCAACCCCTAAATATATCCCTGGTTTGGATCCAAAGGCTAAATACTAATTGACTACCTCCTCCAGCTCTTCGAGCAGGCCGTGCAGACGGAGCAGGCAAGAGCTGAGCCATGACGGCTTCTGAGTGGTCCTTCACCGACGGGATTCGGGGGAGGAGCATTATGGTGTTCGCCGCAATGCACTGCTGCACGGGGGCGTACAGCCACTGGCTACGTCTGGTCGTTTCAGACGTAGCAGGCAAGGGCTGACCCGTGAGTATTGCACGTGTTTTTTTGGCGAGGGAAGGACCAATACGGTCTTCACAGCAAATGCATTGCTGCACAGAAGCGTGTGGCCTGCGTCGAAGACCGTAACGCTCCTCTCCCGAGTCCCGCTGCCAAAGGATCACGCACTCTAGTTTCGGGTCAGCCCGTGCCCGCTGCGTCTGGGCGTTTCAGATGTAGCGGGCAAGGATTGACCCGTGACAGTTGTGCGTGTTCCTTCGACGAAGGGCACGGGGGAAGACCATTACCGACTTCACCTTATACGCGTTGCTGCACGGAAGCATGCGGCTTGTGGTGAAGACCGTAATGGTTCTCCCCCGAGTCCCGTCCGCAAAGGACCACGCGAAACAATCACCGGTCAGTCCGTGCCCGCTACTTCTGGTCGTTTCAGGGGTAGCGGGCAAGGGCCGACCCGTGGCTGTTGCGCGTGTTCCTTTGGCGAAGGGCTCGAGCGAAGGCCATTACCGTCTTCACCATAAATTCCTTGCTGCACGGAAGCATGTGGCCTGCGCCGAAGGCAACAACGCTCCTCCCCCGAATCCCGTCAGCGACGGACCACGCACAATAGTCACGGGTCAGCCCGTGCCCGCTACGTCTGTTCGGTTCAGACACAGCTAGCAAGGGCTGATCCAAGACTATTGTGCGTGTTCATTTGCCGAGGGACTCGGAGGAGGAACACTATGATCTTCGCCGTAGGAGGAACACTGTGATCTTCGCCGTAAATGCACTGCTGCGCGGAATCATGCCTCTTCGTATACGGTTGCAGCACAGAATATGAACGAATCGTTTCTTCTCCTTACGGCATGTCTTACGCCGCGTGGGTGGGGGATCAGGGTCACGGTCAGACAAGAGGAGGCAGCGATAAATCGATCGATCCACCGGAGCGGTGAGAGGTCGAGACATGCTGCTGCAGAGGATGATCGATCATTGGCTGGGCAAGCGGGTGCTGTGATTGTTTTGTTAAAGGCGAAGTTTCCGTTCTGGTGCGACAGAGAGAAGTGGCCTTGCGAGAATGAGCCTAAGTGGATTTTTGTCGCCGGAATGTATCTGGTATATATGACCACGATTTAGACGCTTGCCAAGGGACAACCCGCCGAAGCCCATTCTTGCAAAGCCAGCTGCCCTTCGCTCTGTCGCAAGAGAAAATAGGCCTCAACTTACATCCAAAAACATAATACACGCCCGCCCACCCGGGGATCAGTCAAACAGTGTATGTCACGATCTCGGTATACCGATCGACCGCTGCCCCTCCTTGCCTGATCTTGGTCCTGACCCTCCACCCACCCACCCGGCGCAAGGAACACGCCGCAACCAGAAGCAACGATTCGATCATGTCTTATGCTGTAGCGGAAAAACACAGAAGAAACCCTGCCAACTGTACCACCCGAGCTAGTTTATGAACCAAGATGTTAAGTCGCGCTCTGCCGTCGGTGTTCTTCATCACAGTTGCGTGTTTCCTGGACACGAGCAAGGCATTTGTGCTGGTGCACAGAATAGCTAACGACAACAACAACTGGGGAACGGCCGGCACCTCCAGCAAGGCCCCTACGGGCAGCCTCGGATTCGGCGTAGGCCGCACGCTTCCGCCCGTCAGTGGATTTGCGGAAGAGAGTATCATGCGGCTCCCCCGTGTCCTGTCTTACGAAAAACAATTACTGCTCATTGAAGATTGCAGACGACTTAAGGGCGGGAACTGACGAGATGACCGTTATATCCATGTCGTACAAGAAGCGGCCTGTGGCGTGCAAGCAGAGGAAGACAACCGTTCGAAATAATGTTATTCTTGGTGTTTTTGCGTCACAGAACAGTTGGCTTCCAATCTAAGCGGCGGTGCTCGCAGGCTAAGCCACGGTATTGTTATATTCCGTTCTTGTTCGTCCGGTCATTTCGATCGTACATAAAGAAGAAGAGCAAAATGACAAGGGAAACGGGGGCGGAATGAAAGAACACCGTGGCTTAGCCTGCAAGCACCGCCCCTCAGCTTCCAAGGCGTACTACACTGTACTGCAAAAGGAAAAGGGAGAATATTTTTTCGAAAGGTCGTCTCCCTGACGTTTTAAGCCGACAGTCGTTTCTTGTGCCACACGGTAATTAAGGCGACCCGTCAGTTCCCGCCCTTTGTTCGCCTGCAGGTAAAACATCATATAAGTAGAAAACACCTTCCTAGTTGCAAAAACAAAAAAACATAGCTCGATTCGAGAGCGACTCAATTTCATTTTTGAGTCATTCCTCTCCACCACACCAAGCGAAGTTTATCCTTGCCTCTTGTCCGGCCTTCCCTGTTCCTCGTCTTGGGTTGCGATGTTCTCTGCCTTGGCCGTCGGGGTGGACACCTTTCTGTTCTCACCAGCTCTGACAATCCAAGGTTTTGAAATTGAGCGGTGCACAGAGCGTCCGTCCGCCAAGAGACGAGAAGGCCGGGAACACAATCATGGGATCATGAGGCGACGTACAAGCACCTACATTCACGGCGAGCGTCGAGCACGGGTCACGCACACGCCTCGCAGTGCCGGGCGAGAGGGGATAGTTCCGACGCGGCTTTCTGAAGGGGGTGATTATCATAGAGCACCTTGGAGACAGCGCAAGCAACGCAAAGCGAAGCGAAACATTTGCGAGTCAAAAAGGCACAAGAGACGAGAGGGGCAAGCCAGCGCTGGACCATGCTATTACTATGGGGGAGATTAAACGAACAGACACCGTTGCTTCATACCATGGCACAGGTTACAGTTTTGTATGTTACCGGATAAGTTAATGATGTCTGATGCACCAGCTATAAATAGGGTGAGATGACTAGATGCGCCTCCGGTAGACTCCTCTCCTCTACCAGTATACACCGGCAACGTTTGTTGAGACAACCTGTTTCCTGGAGCCGTATAGTACCTAGGCTACTGTACCCCGGCCATTTTATCGCAACGCAAACGGGGGCCTTCGTGGGGCTTGGGGGCAATCCTTCCACTACTGCTACTACTATTCACGGCGGATCCCACCATTGTTTGCTAATACGAACGTCATTTTACCGTACATATTGCTTTAGTATATACCCATCAGCAATACCAGAGGCGCAGCCAGAGTGATGGCAATATACTTCGGAGTATCGCGGCTATATAGCATTTCTCGGGGTTTGGGTCTAAGGACCAGAGACTCACCTCCTCTCGCTCGTGGTGACACGTGTAATTGAGCGGGCACGTTGTGACCCGTGATAGTTCCGCGTGGTTCTCGTACAATGGGACTCGGAGGAGGAGCACTACAGTGTTCACCGCAAACCCAAGGCCGTCCAGGGGGGCCTTGCTGAAGTTGTAAGCCTTCTTCCAGCTGTTTTTTTGTTGGTGATTCTATGCACCAGCACAAATTCCCTGAACCTGTCGAGGCAGGACCTAGCTGTAAACAAGAGCGCAGACGCTAGGGCGCGACTAGGCATTTTGCATCGACGAGTTCATTTCGCCTCCACCTCGGCTTGTATAGCAAGCAGGCTGTCTCCAATATATATCGTTGCAGTGTTGTTTAATCTTTTTTGTTCTGTTTGCGGTGCTGCCTGCTCCGGGGGGGTGCATCGATCGATGGGTGACTCTTATTCCTGACCCTGACCCTCCACCCACCCGGGGCAATACTCGCCGCAAAGCGAGAAACGATCTTAGTTTACACTGCAACGGTAGCACGGGAGAGAGCGCCTGCCAGCGATAATACTGTAGGCTGACGACATAGAGGCAAACACCGCTCGTCGTGATAACATGCTAAGCCATGCCCTGGTGATTGAGCTCTTGTTTCCGGCTGCCTGTTTTGTCAACACGAGCAAGGCGGGTGTGCTGATCCACAGAAACGTCAACAACAACACCAACGATAACAACAACAACTTCGACAACAACAACATCAACAGCAACAACAACAACAACAACAACAACAACAACAACAACAACAACAGCAACTGGAGAAGGCCGACAACGCCAACAAGGCCCCTCTGGAGTGCGTCACATTCCTCGTAGGCTTTATGCTTCCACACATCAGCGAGCTAGCGGCAACGAGCATAGTGCGGCTCTCCCGATTCCTGTATTTGCGAACGAGGACTTCTCAGGCCCTGCAATATATAAAACGAAGCGCAAACGGACAAGGGAAAACGAGAACAAAAGTCCGCAACACCGTGGCTTAACCCACAAGCACCGCTGGTTTGTTTGCAAGTCGTACGGTACCTTTACCGAAGAAACGAAAAGAAATCAATTGTTTCGAAAGGTCATCTTCCACAGTTTATAAGCCGCAAGTCATTTGGTGTACAGCATGGATACAAAGACGACCCCTTTAGCTCCTGCCCCTCGTTCGTCTGCCACTAAATTCTTCCAAGAGCAGGCATCGGCTTGTATAGCAGGCAGGTTGTCTCCAGTATATATCATTGCAGTGTTATTTAATGTTGCTTGTTCTGTTTGCGGTGCTGCCTGCTCCGGGGGGGGTGTATCGATCGATGGCTGGCTCGTATTCCTGACCCTAACCCTCCACCCACCCGGGGCAATACTCGCCGTAAAGCGAGAAACGATCTTAGTTAACACTGCAACGGTAGCACAGGAGAGAGCGCCTAGGCCATGGGATCTTCCATCGGGTACGAGCACTTTTATTTTCTCCCCAAATCAGGGTTTGGGATAGGTATAGAGCTCCTCACGCGAGGAGCCTCAAAAAAAGAAGGGTGCACCTCTACCATGACATGCATGAAGAGCTCTATACTCTATACTCTATACTCTATACCCTATACCCCACCCACATCCTCGTTCTCAGAAAAAAAATGAAAGTGCAAACCTGATGAGCAATCCCATGGCCTAGGTAGGTAACGAGAGCCATACTAAAACACCACAATTCTTCTAATGATATTGGGCAGTCCCTTTTGTTGAGGAACCACGTCAGTCAGAAATATACTGTCCAAAAAGTGCTTACCCTGTCGTAGAACGTGCCTAGGCCGATAGCCTCCCGGACCCCTGACCCTCTCCACTGTCACCTCTCCTCCGCCCCTGTTCAAGATCCACGCCCGAGTTCCTGCGCCAGTTGCGGTGGGTATCGGACCCCACAGGCCGGTAGAGTTCCGGATCTCCTGAGGGAGATGCGGAACCCTACCGGCCCGTGGGGTCCGGCACCGAAAGTAGGCGGTGCGGGAACTGCGGGCCTCGATATCCGACAGGCGCGGAGGAGAGGTGACAGTGGAGGAGGTTGGAGGTAGCGCTGGCGAGCGAGCGTGCGTTACCGATACTTTTAAGGCTACAGTGTCGGAGCTTACGTCTTCGGGGTAGGATTTTTGTAAGAAGGACGCCTTCCTCTTTGCTCTCGTTTGCCTCTGAGCTTGCATGTGTTTTCCTCTTTTTTTCTGTAGAACTTGCAGTTCAGTTTTTCTCATCCACCCGCTTTGAATAACATATGGCAGGTATGTCCTTCAACTAAATCATATTCTTTGAAGCTATACTTGCTTCCTTCATCTTCAACGGCGTCAAGGTGCGACTGATGATACATATGCTACGGTATATAGTTGATCGTGACCTCGGGATCCGCTCCCTCCTTGTTCCGTCCTGAGAGGGTAGCTTACCACTCATTCAAGGAAATTGTTGGCATACACTTTGAACTATATCTAACCCTAACCCTAACCCTAACTCAATCAAACCCAATCAACTAATGCAGGGAAAATCCCCTCCGTCTCGTGCACGGTGTGCCTCAACCATTTTGTCGATAATGTAGTAAGCTCTATGATAATGTGGTAAGCTCTACTAGCGCTCTGGCGGGTTCCCAAATCCCACACGCGTTCTCCGTTTCAACAAGGGGTATTGAAGTGGGTGAGGCTGACACGCCGATTTGGCACTTCCGGCCCCCCGCCGCTCGTAGCTTTTCATTTTTTTCAACCTTCAAGCTTGTTAAGTACCAGCAGGAATTTACGTCGCCGGTCTCTTGAATCCATGTGTTTTGCGGTCTCGGGTTGTTCTGAGATACACCCACCTGCCAGGTGGCTGCCAACCGGTTGTGCTGGTCGGAGAGACGACCATCTGCCGACGTAAAATAGTATGTATCGAAAGGTGTTTTTTAACACTACCAGGATAGCGTTTAATGTACTAATCAAACGCAGCATGAATGGTATGGCATGCTGATCTATTTATTATATATAGTTCGTCCTGATGCTCACTAAACAACTTGAAAATAGATCTAATCGTTGATGCCCACTTTTTTTTTTCCGCGTTTTTCATTTTTTTTTGCTTTTCCCTCATTTTTTGTATTTTTCTTGTTTGTTGTCGCAAATAAAGAATGCTGTTGTC
>JAYJMJ010287117.1:0-11096 GCA_036873875.1 Laminaria ephemera
ACGTGCCTTCATTTTTATCGCGCAGAGGGTTCAGCATTCCCAACGCTAGTCGATTTTCATCGAATTTTGCTAACTCAGGCTCTCGCGCTTTCCGCAAGTCAATTTTTAGCACAAGAAAAAGTCCCCTACGAGTACGAGTATGCACTCGAGGGGGCTCGAACCCGCGACATTGACCTTAGTGGTTACGCGGTTAACCAACTAGACCATCGGGGACGCCGACTCGTATAGAGCTCTTCAAGGGGGGGCATGTCTGATTTATCGGCCTCCTCAACCGAGGGATTATCCGATCTCGTTACTTCTTGGACGCGTGCTACGATAGAGGTAGCACGTTTAGGCAAAACATGTTTTCTGAATGACGGGGCTCCTTAACCCAAAATCGTCGGAATATCATTTTGTTTTGCGATGTCTTTTTTTTGTTGTATACTCAAGACCATGGGATTGTTCATTGGGTTGCACTTTCATTTTCACCAAAATCGGGTTTTGGGTGGGGTATGGAGCTCCTCATGTGAGGAGCCCTAGAAAAAAAGGGTGCACCTCAGCCGTAGCATGTTGCAGAACCAAATATGAGGGTGATGCGATGTACCAACTTTGGTTGGGTAGGGGTCGGGTAGGAAAACATACTTCGAAGTATAAGAATAGTATCGAAACCGTCGAACGTCCCAATCCATAGCCTACCCAACCCACGAAAAATCAGCGAAACATCAGGTTAGAGTTACGTTTTCCTACCATTTTTTTTATTTTCTAACCTATTTTTTTCGTGGATTGGTTGGCCTTGGGCTATAGACATTCGTCGGCTCCAATACTATTTATACATTTTTTGTAACCCAACAGAGTATTTTGGTAATCGCAAACACCCTATGGTCAGAAAAAATAGGGGAATATCTAGGTTTTTGTCTTGATCGTGGCTTCTCGTTTAATATGGTCCTCCGCAACAGGACTATGTCTCGTTGGCAACGTCTGCGTCTCCCTTGTGGGGTTAGGTAATATGGGCTGGATAGTATGTTAATATGATCCGTGTGACTGGTCCTACCGTAGGGGGGATGTTACATTATCATTTTCACTACCGCGTTTTGGCCACTCGGGCGAGAGACTCATTGTTTCTCTCCAAACACGATTTTTTTGTTTTGTTGGCGCAGCGCAAGTGACAAGAATCCCAAGGTAGTGCATATCGCAAAAAAAGAAAAGCATAAAAGCTGGAAGACCGCTAACAAATATAGGGCAGTCACTCTTCCGAGTGGCTCCGGATGGCTGAAAAAACCCCCCTAAAGATGTCCCCCCCGACCGTAGCACCAGTCGTGTCTTGGACGCGTGCTACGATAGAGGTAGCACTTTCTTGCATATTTTGTTTCTGAATGACGGGGCTCCTTAACCCAAAATCGTCCGAATTTCATTGTTTTTTTCAACATAATTTTCGTTGCTTTCCTAAGCCATGGGATTGTTCGACGGGTAGCACTTTTAGTTTTCCCTAAATCAGTTTTTGGGAGAGTTGCAGAGCTCAAAAAGTGAGGCGCCTCAGAAAATAAAAGTTGTACCTCTATCGTAGCATGCGTGCTTGCTTCTGCGCCAGGTCCTCGTTTGCAGGATTTATTTTCATCGGAACACGGGGGGCGAGAGCACCAGCGACACACGCTACGGTAGAGACAGGTGCACCCTTTTTTTTTCTGAGGCTGCTCACATGAGGAGCTTTATACCCCACCCAAAACACGATTTTGGGAAGAATGAAAGTGCAACCCGATGAACAATCCCGTGGTCTTAAGTATACAAAAAAAACATATTGCAAAACAAAAATGATATTCCGACGATTTTGGGTTAAGGAGCTCCCCGTCATTCAAAAAACGTTTTTGCCAAAAAGTGCTTGCTCTATCGTGGCACGCGTCCGCCGTTGCAGACAGTGGGGTAGCCGGTTTAAGAGCGCCCGTGACAAGATAAAACGGACTTAAGAGCGGTCAAACCCGCTTGCCACGCCTAACGACGCCTTTGCTAACACCGATATGATGCCCAATTGAAGATGAGAGCGGCACGGAGACATAGAGCGGTGAAACTGGCCTGTTCCGAGGGGTCCTTAAATCGGGCACCCATCTGAATTGACATTCCAACCAACACACACACTGATATCTGATATTTATATGCCCCGGCGATTTCCACATGTTTGTGTGTTTTGCTGCAACAGGAGTTCTTTGAGATCCTCCCGCCAGTAATGCAACAACGAAAGCATCAACGAGAAATTAATGGTTCATATGTTCCGGAATACGAGCTTGCTGCAAAGGTTTCATTAATAAAAAACGGACCCACATATATTTGAGTTCTTTTGGTTTATACAACACAACACTGAAGAAATCATGGCTATTTGTTCCGGAAAATACGTGCTACGTACTCGTAGTACGTATAACGCCCGCAATTTTTGACTTCTCGCGTTTATGCAACAACGAAAAATACAGATTTAGGTACCAGGACATACATATCATATGTAATGAGTACCTTTTCGGAAAGTTATGCTTGCTACAAGTAAAAGCGTCGCATTGATAAAAAACGTACCAACATAAAATTGTGCTCTTTTGGTTTATGCAGCAACGCGAATATGATTATACACACATACTATTAATAGATACCATCAGGCACCAGGTAAATAATGGGTAGTGTTCCGAAAACACGGTGCGTGCTGTAAGGGCCTCAACAATCTAAAACGGACCCACAATAATTTGAGCTCTTGGGTTAACCCTCTTAGCACCCACTCGGAAACCGCAAACAAAGAATCAACTACGACCTGTCAAAAGAGCCGGGACTCTTTGGGCCCACGACAGCAGACATCAGTACATCACTTTTCAAAGCTTTGGCGTGGTAAACGGGGCATTCAAAGCCCACTCAAAGAGCATGCCTCTAAAACCAAGTAGTACCACATAAATTTGGGCCCATTTCATGGGCCCTACAGCGTTCTATTAATAGTGCTAACAGGGTTATTAAGAGGCATGCTCTTCCAGTAGCCTCAAAATGCCCCGTTTACCACGCCACAGCAGTGTCGCACCGCAGCCAGAACAAGTTGGCCCAAACATAAAAAAAAATCGGACCCTTTGACTTGTCCTATTAATGTCAGTATTAATATTGCCGTGTGCTATTGGACGCGTGCTACTAGTAGTACGATAGAGCTAGAACTTTTTGGCTTTAAGCCGTTTTGTGAATGACGGCGGCTCCTTAACCCACATATCGTCGGAATATCAGTTTTGTTTTGCAACGACATGTGTTTTTTTTTGTATACTTAAGACCATCATGGGATGAGATTGTTCATCGGGTTGCACTTTCATTTATCTCAAAATCGTGTTTTAGGTGGGGTACAGAGAGAGGTCCTCATGTGAGGACCCTCAGAAAAAAAAGGGTGCACCTCTGCCGCATCATGTGTCCGTTATCACATAGGACCAAAGGAAATACGTTTTGGACGAAACTGTCCGAAAACAAAAGGAATCTTCCATGAAGAACAACACCCCGACACTTTGAGTTCTACGTGGGTGCCATATACGGTGCGCTACGAAGTAGGTGTCCGTCTCATAAGCATGTATTCGGCACTCTTAAAATGATGTATACTATCTAAACATACTACCAGGGTATTGGTAATTTTAGGAATATACTACCGGTAGCAGGGTGGTAAGGAGTCAAGGCTGCCTAATACTCGCAGCAGATCGCGTGCGTTCGAAGCCGTGGTACAGTAAATGGGCCCGCGTTAGTGCGGCACCCTTTAGTGCGCACGGGGACCCAATATGCTGCGAGGTGAAAAATGCTTGTCACTACCTCGCTCTACTGAGAACCACACTAAGCTGGGATAGTTCGGGGCCCCAGTTCAGTGCGGGTGTTGTCTGGAATGACACAGCAAACATGAGGGGTTTGCTTGTCACGACCTCGTTCTACTGAGAACGGCACTATCCTGGGATAGTTCGAGGTCCCTGTCTAGTGCGGTTATTGCCTGGAATAACACCGCACACATGAGGGATTTGCACGTTACGACCTCGTTCTACTGACAACCGCACTATCCTGGGATAGTGCGGAGTCCCAGTTTAGTGCGGGTATTTCCGTCGGGAATGACACCGCACACATTAAGGACCATGACTGTATGTTAATGTTACACACTTCAGACAGATCACGATCTAGATAATCTAGATCCTATATCTGTCGTTATGATATGTCGTGCAGGATCTGCGTGGTACAGATCCAATCCAGGAAACATGTGCTAGATCATGCAAATCATACGGCTCTCACCCGGTAATATGAACCGAACCAATTCACATCATCTCTAGACCAGTGATCTATCTGCCCAGGAAGATACAGATCATGAAATGGGATCTGATTTGTCCGATGTTTGTAGTGATATAATTTTTTAATGCTGATCCAACAAACATACATCATTTCAAAAGCCCGTTTTGAGTGGCCCAACTTCGGTAGTGAGAATGGGGGGAGACGCGTGCTACGACAGAGGTAGCACTTTTCGGCGTTTTGGTTTCTGAACGACGGGGCTCCTTAACCCAAATTCGTCGGAATGTCATTCTTGTTTTGCAACATGAATATTTTTTTTATTCCCAGGCCATAGGATTGTGCATCGAGTTGCACTTTCAGTTTTTACTCAAAATAAGTTTTTGGGTGAGGTATAGAGCTCCTCCAGTGAAGAGACTCCGAAAAACAAATGGTGCACCTTTACCGTACTAATAGTACCATTATTTTACGGGGGAACATAGTAATCAGGACCAAATGTGGTTAGTAAAAAATGTGAAATGTATAGGTTTTTGTGTATATCCGTGGGTCCTGATTACTATGGTCCTCCGTAATAGTAGCATGTGTCAATCGCCTGCCAAAACGAAGCCTCGGCCTGACACTATTTTACGGGGGAACATAGTAATCAGGACCAAATCTGGTTAGCAAAAACAGTGGAACATATAGATTTTTGTGTATATCGTGGGTCCTGATTACTATGGTCCTCCGTAAATAGCAGTGTTACGATCTAACGATAGCATACTTTAATCAAATCACGCATGCTACGATAGAGGTGCCCACTAATACGGGGGACCATAGTAATCAGGACCAAATATGGTTAGTAAAAGAAGTGGAATATATAGGTTTTTGTGTGTATCGTAGGTCCTGATTACTATGGTCTCCCGTAATAGAGGTGTTACGATATACCTGGTATACCCAGAGCATACTTTAATCAAATCACGCATGCTACGGTAGAGGTGAACCATTTTTCTTCTGAGGCTCCTTACTTGAAGAGCTTTATCCTCATCCCCAAAACTGACTTGGAGAAAAATAAAAAGTACTGTTCCATGAACAATCAAATGGCCTAGGTATGCAACAAAAATTATTGCAAAAACAAAATCGAAATTCCAACGACTTTGGGTTAAGGATCCCCGTCATTCAGAAACCGTTTCCGCTAAAAGGTGCTACTTCTATCGCAGCACGCGTCAGTTGATAACATTAACGTTGCACTCAGGGGCACGCGTCCGACGAGAAAACGACACCGCAGACCGAAAAAGGTCGGAATGAAAACCAGACCGGATCGCTGTTATCAGCTGTCATCAATCACAACAAGAATTAAGCGATTGTTTTTTTTTCTCGTTTTTTTCCACTTTTGTTTCACTTAGTTATAGCGACCCCCTCTCCTCCTCTCCTCCTGTCCAGAACGCTAAAACCAAGTGGAACACAACTGGAACAAAAACGAAAAAGAAACGGTTTTCGCTTAATTCGTCTTTTGATCACAGCGAGCGATCCGGTTTGTTTCATATTCCCACCTGTTTCGGTGTGTGATGCCGTTTTCTCTTTGTGTCGTGTCCTTCTGTTGCACTCCTCGTGGTTTGGTGGACATATATGGGCCCCCAAGGGATCTCAGAAATAGTGAGATGGCCTAATATTGGTACTTCGGGTTCGGCGCGTCCCGGAAGACCCCCCCTCCTGCCCTCCTGATGACGATGTCTATCAGGTAGATGACGATGTCTATCAGATAGATAACGATGCCTATCGGATAAGATGACGATGTCTATCCTCCGGTTGTGTTCCACTGTGAAGGGCTCCCTACTCTCAACTTCGTGGTGAGGGATCCCAAGGATCTGCTTGAGTGTGCGGGAGATCGCGTTAAGATTCGTGTATTAATAGTGCTGCCTCATTTGTAATATCTTGTTACAAGTGAGGAAAAAACATAAATCAGGGTGGGTCACCACATATCCGAGAATATGCTTGCTGGCTGTGGCCGACCCTCGATTTGCTGTGGCCGACCCCCGGCGTGGCATCAGGGTGCTTGGTGGGTATACATGCCGTGTTGTGGCAAACGCAAGACGAATATCGAGGCAGTTGCTTGAATCACACACTTCAGCGTGGCCAATGCAGCCACTTCGAGACGGCTTGCGGCCAAACAAACGCCACGCGTTAGCAATTGAGCTCGTCCGCGTTAGCAGTCGAGTTTCGTTGTGCACACATGTACAGGCCCCGTATTCAACCAGTCATGTCAAATCGGAACTCGGACGCACGGACTCACTGTGGTACAAAACCACAGGACCACCTGGTATTAAATAATCCAATACTCGTAACGTAAGCCTGTACACACCCCGCTATGAAGAGGCTTTTATGCCAATTGCAGAAACCAAAGCACGGTCTCGCGCTCCGCGCTCGGTCTTACCTCACTGCTCATCGCTTTGTAAATGCGGAAAAACGTAATTGCGGCGCTTCAACACCCGAACCGAAACCCGGAACCCAATTCCTCAATCCGGATTCGGGATCAGGCGGGCCAGGAAATCATTGCATCCAACTGTTTACCCGACGATCTCAAGGTCCTTAGAGCCACCGAGGGGAATGTTTAGCGGACGACCTCAAGGTGGTTCGAGCCACAGAGGGATGGTCTTGTCTCACATCATAAGATGCGGAACAACATGACAGCGGCGGACCAACATCCGATCCGGAACACTTACCCCTACCCCCAACCGAGACACGGAATCAGGCCGGGCAGACAATACCTGCATCCAACGTGTAGCGGACCACCTCAATGAAGCCGTTTCGAGCCACCGAGTGGAGTATCTAGCGGACGACCTCCATGTGTTTCGAGCCACCGAGGGATGGTCTTGCCTCGTATCACAGATGCGGAACAACATGACAACGGCGAATCAACACCGAAACCGGAACCCCTATCCCTATATTTTATACACCCTATGACCCTAAACCGGATTAGGGATCAGCCCGGCTGTGGATCCAATGTCTAACGGACGACTTCAAGGCGTTTCGAGGCACCGAGGCATGGACTTGCTTCATTATCAAATATTGCGGAACAACATGATAGCGGAGAAACACACCCAAGCCGGAGTCCCTATCTTTTTCAGCTAACGTTTTTTTTAAAATCTTTTATACTCCAATAAACCCACAACCCAGATTCGGAACCAGGCCGGCTGTGCATCCAATGTCTAACGTCGAACGACTTGAACGTGATTCGAGCCAACCACCAGGGGATTGTGCCGCCTCAAGTTATAGATGCGGAAACAACGAAATAGCAGCGAATCAGCACCCAAGCTGGACGTCTGACCTTGACATCCCATATACCCCTTGCTCCAACCCGGCTTCGGCCGGCTACACATGCTGCGGTAGAGGTGCACCCTTTTTTTCCCGAGGCTCCTCAGACGCGTGCTACGATGGAGGTAGCACTTTTCGTTTTTTTTGTTTCTGAATGGCGGGGCCTCCTTAACCCAAAATCGTCGGAATGTCGTTCTATATTTTGCAATTATGAATATGTTTTATACCTAGGCCATGTGTTTGGTCATCGGGTTTTGTACTTTCAGTTTACTCAAAATACGTTTGTGGGTTAAGAGTATGAAGCTCCTCATGTGAGAGGAGCCTCAGAAAAAAAAATGGTGCACCTATACCGTAGCATGTGTCCTCACATGAGGAGCTCTATACACCCACCCAAAAACCGATTTTTGAGAAAATTGACAGTGCAACCCGATGAACAATCCCATGGTCTTAAGTGTACAAAAAACAAAAAAAAACAGTGCAAAACAAAAATAATATTCCGACGATTTTGGGGGGTAAGGAGCCCCGTAATTCAGAAACAAAAAAATGTTCTACCTGTCTATCGTAGCACGCGTCCGGCCGTGTATCCAATGTCCAACGGACGACCTGAAGGCGTTTGGAGCCGAGGGATGGCTTGCCTCATATCATAGATGCGGAACAACCTAATAGCGGCGAATCAGCACCCAAGCCGGACGTCTGACCTTGACATCTTATATACCCCTATACCCCGAACCCCGATTCGGCCGGCCGTGTATTCAATGTCCAACGGACGATCTATAAGGCGTTTCGAGCCGAGGGATGGTTTGCCTCATATCATAGATGATGCGGAACAACACGATCGCGGCGAAATCAACATCTAAACAGGAACCCTTACCCTTACATCTTACATACCCTTATAACCCAAACCCGGATTCAGGACCAGGCCGGCTGCGGATCCACTGTCTAACGGGCGACCTCAAGGTGTTTCGAGTCCCCGAGAGATGATCTTGCCTCATATCACAGATAGATGAGGAAACAACACAATAGCGGTGAATCAACACCCCAACCGGAACCCTTACCTATACATCTTATATACTGTGTCCCTGTAACTCCAACCCGGATTCGGGATCAGGCCGGCTGTGGATCCAATGTCTAACGGATGACCTCAAGGCGTTTCGAGCCACCGAAGAATAATCTTGTCTCAAATAATAGATGCGGAACAACATGATAGCGGTGAATCAACACCCAAGCCGGAACAATGACCCCCATATCTTATATACCACTATAGCTCCAAACCGGATTCGGGATCAGGCCGGGTGTTGATTCAATGTCTAATAGACGGCCTCGCCGTGTTTCGAGCCACCGAGGGATTGTGTTCCCTCAAATCGTAGATGCGGAACAACATGATGACGGCGAATAAACAAACAAACCGGGACCCTTACCCTTACATATATATACCTCCGTAACCCCGACCCGGGTTCGGGATCAAGTCGGCCAGGAAATAACTGGATCCAATGTCTAGCGGACGACCTCAAGGTGTTTCGAGCCTCCGAGGGACTCATGAAAGTAGCCCCTTTATATACATTTTATAAGCGGTGTTGTGGCCGACGCGTGCTACGATAGAGGTAGCACTTTTCGGCGTTTTTGTTTCTGAATAACAGAGCTTCTTAACCCAAAATCGTCGAAATGTCATTCTTTTGTTTTGCAATCTGATTTTTTTTGGTACACCTAGGCCATGGGGTTTGTTCATAGGGTTGCACTTTTTAGCTTACACCAAAACCAGTTTTGTGGGTGTACATGCAGAGCTCCTTAAATGAGTATAGCCCCAGAAAAAAACTGGTGCACCTCTATCGTGGAGTGTGTCGGCCCAAGGTACCTTTCGTAAGAAAGAAGGGGGAAAGTACAACAGCAGTTGTCGTCCCGAGATAGTGCGGTACCCTTCAGACGCGTGCCACGATAGAGGTAGCCCTTTTTGGCCGAAACGCTTTCTGACTGATGGGGGGTTCCTTAACCCAAAATCGTAGGAACTTCACTATTGTTTTTGCAAAAAATTTAGTTGTATGCCTAGAGCATGGGATTGCTCATCTGGGTAGCACCTTTATTTTTTTCCCACAACTAGGTTTTGGGAGAGGTACGGAACTCCTCAAGTGAGAAGCTTCAGAAAAAAAAGGGTGCACCAATACCGTAGCATGTGTCTTCAGTGTGGGGTCCCAGTTTAGTGCGTGGAAAATCACTTGATACCACGACCTCGTCCTACAGAGTATGATACCGCACAGTCCCGGGATAGTTCGGGGTCCCACTTTAGTGCGGCTGTTGCCATCTGGCAAGGCACCGCACCAATGAGGGACCACGACTGTCCCGGGGGATCGTCGAGGCGGCAGACCGTTTCATGGTCAGATGGCACTAGGAAGAGAAGAGCTGGTCACCGTATACTATAATCAAGATAATAGCGCATCCCCTCGGACGAATTTTCAATCTGGTTTTCTCGACAAGTGCAAATGCCGAGTGATGCGCCTGTGAACTGATCTCGACAAGCACTTTCCAAACCGACCGTTTCTGTAGTGTGTGCCCACCTCGATACGCAGAAAATAGGCTCGGAAATTTATCCCAGGGATTGTGTTGTCATGCGTGTTTTACACGGTACGCGGTGCAGAGAGGACGCCAATAGTGGCGGCAAGGAGAGAGCGGGGGGGGGGGTGGAGAGAAGGATGATGAGAAGGAGTCGCAGGAGTTGTGGGGCATGCTGTACGCTGACGACGCGGGCATCGTATCGCGATCGGGGCTGGAGGAAGTGATGACGTTAGTTATGTCTGCGTGCTCGGCGTTCGGGCTCGCGGTCTCGGAGGCCATGACGGAGATAATGGGCCTGCAGACGAAATATGGGGGGAAGGTGTCGTTCACTGACACTGCAGCCGGCCAGGTATACAAACAAACGATCGAATTTGTGTACTTGGGCGGGGCTTTCAGCGCAGATAGTGAGCTCAGCGTCGAAATAATCCGGCGTCTTTAGAGGGCCTGGGCGTGCTTCCAGCGGTACAAGATGGAAATCTATGACCGCCCGGGTGCGCGCCTGCGGCTGAAGGTGCGAATACTGAAAGCCGAGGTGATCGATACGCTACTCTACGGGTGCGTGACGTGGAGCCCGGACAAGCCTGACTACGATAGGCCACGGCAAGTTCACCACTCCATGCTCCTCGGATGCCTCGGCTGGCGGAAACGGAAGCGCCACGACCACACCCTCTCGTACGCCAACGCGCATGCCAAAACAGACTCCGAGAGCGTTGAGGCGACGGTGCGGAGACGGATGATATTGTTTGCAGGATTCGTAGCACGTATGGGGGAGGAGCGTCTACTGAGGAGGGTGATGTTTGGGGATCTGGTGGGGGTATGGGCTACCCCGGGGGACAAGAGAAGGATTGGATGGTGCGCCTCGAGGAAGATATGACGGAGTTTGGAATGAAGTTCGAAGGGTGGCGAAAGGCTGCACAGAAGGCCGGCAGATGGTTTCGACGGGTTGAGGAGGGGGCGGAGGCATTCATGCGGAAATGGCATGACGCGGAGAGCTGTAGAGCTGCAGAGCGACACGCGAAGGC
>JAYJMJ010287125.1:0-11094 GCA_036873875.1 Laminaria ephemera
TGGACAAGCCGTGGTCACAGGTGTCGTCCCTTCTCCCCCCCGGTACGTGCCTTCATTTTTATCGCGCAGAGGATTCACTATTCCCAACGCTCGTCGATTTTATCGAAGTTTGCTATCTCACGCTCTCCTCGCGCTTTCCGCACTTCGGGTTGTTTTGCTCAAGAAAAAGTCCCTACGAATGCACTCGTGGGGGCTCGAAACTGCGAAATCGACGTCAGGGATTACGAGGCCAACCGGCTAGACCATCGGGGACGCCGACCCGTTGCAACGGTGGGGCTGTTGACACCCCCTTTCGTGTATGAAGATACGTATGTGTGAATGTTGCATGGTACAAGTATGCTTCCTCGACAACAACGAGTTTATGTCTAGTTTCCGGTGCCAAGTGCAAAGAGTCCTCACTGTTGTTCTACGTTGATACCGGTTTTAACGCGAAATTGGATAAATTAAGCAAGTACCTGCCACAATGTCAAGGGGGCGGGAAGTAGTCTGTCAAAGAGCTGTCCACCGTGCGGCCGTAGCGAGCGTTGGGATTTAGTGTATGTGCAATGTATTTGCATTAGCGTATACAGTGGTGAAAGTGATTGTGATGTCGAGTGGAATACAACAACAAGTGGTACACCCCCTGGGTTCCGCGGCCGTGGAGGGGGCAAGGGGATCCCACCTTTTGACCACTCGTTGATGGGGTATACCCCCGTGAAATTACTATGTTTATGTACTCCCCCCTTATTCCTAGTATTCCTCCCCTAATTGACCGAAAGGGTGACATCATTTGAAAACTTGAGACAGCACCAAAAGCTGGAATATAGACCTCTCCACTTTGCCGGCCAACAGCCCGAACAGACCAAAGGCGGAAAAATCGTTAGTTGCGAGAATTCCTGGTATATATTTATCCGCCAAACACACGGCACAACAAGTATACAAACCAAATGTTTCTACGAGTACACACAATACAGCAATATCTGCTTGAGAGACATTATTACCGGAAGACGTACGACGTGGTTTGTTCTGGGTGGTAGCCCGCCTTCTTTCACGCTCCAAGACGCAAAGTGTCAGTGCTGTGCGCTGGCAGGATATTAGAGCAGAATTATACTTAAGTAGTACAGTGAGGAGCTCCCAACAGTGCCGGCGGAATAGTGCCACTACTTCCTATATAATGCCGGTGGAATCGCTTGACACGACTGGAACTCTCTTCTAGTCACTCTGTATTGCAACCATATTTCGAATAGTGCCATACATTACTGCGCTGGCTCACACAGGCCCTACATGAGTCCCCCACTGGTAGTACTCACCCACAAACAACTCTCCACCTATCACCTCGTGTGATTTGTCTTCCAATAATGTTGCTAATAAGAAATTTATGGTTTCCGTGCACAGCTTGATTATACTGATGTTGACCCTGGGGCTCACTAGTACTAAGGGGAGTCGCCGACCTATATCCTTCATGAGGACATACACAACCCGTAACACGTGCGACCGGAGTATCACACACAGCTTGCAAAGATGAGTTTCGACGAAATCCTAGATCTCACAGCTGTTGTGTATTTTTAATTTGTTTATAACAAAGGCATTTGTTGTATTTTGTATACTCGTATATATAAAGATTTGATTTGTATATGTTTTGTTTGTATATTTCTGTTTTGTTGTGCCGAGCTTTTTGCAAAAAATACGATGGAGACTACTAGCAACTACTGAATGTTCCGCCTTTTGGTCTGTTCGGATGGTTGGCCGGCAAAGTGGACATGTCGACAAACTAGCGTTTGGTGCTGTCACAAGTGGTCAAACGGGGGCTCCCGTTCGGTCAATTGGGGGAGGGAAAAAAAGCGTAAGGGGGTATTACACTAATGGAGTAATTTAGCGGGGAGATACCCCACCAACTGGTGCCAAATTGGGGTGTCCGCTTCCCCCCTCCAGGACAGCGGAACCCGGGGAGTGTACCCCCTTTTGACCACTACTCTTTCCTTTTGTACAATTCTACAAATTGAACGTATGCTGTCTGTGAAAGGTGGTAAAACCATGTTCGTCGGGGCTCAAGGGCACCGGGTATGTGGTGACTGAATTTTACTGTTCACAAGCGTGGTCGATCAGCCTTTTTCGTTTTCAGTTGACGGATATTGGACACACGCTACGAAAGGGGTAGCACCAACTCTTCCTGGAAGTCCTCATTTGAGGACCTTATATCTCACCGAACAATCCACGTCGAGAAGTATCAAAAGTACAACACGATGAACAACGCAATGGGCTAAGTGTAAATATACGAGCAACGTTGGAAACCAAAAACAGGATTAGAACGGTGTTGAGCAGTTCCTCAATCGAGGGGCCCGGGCAGTCGGAAATATTCTGACAAAACTGTACGATACTACCCCCTATCAAAGCACGCGTCATTGCCTATCATAGTATATAGTATGGTAGTTCGCTTTGCACAGAGTACGTACACGTTTGGACAAGGAATAAATATCCCACGTTGAGACCAATACTGTGAATTTTGGGTGGTTGGTGTTACGTACGACTAAATACGATACCCTCCTGTAGGTTTGTTTCACAGCAGGTAGTCATCATATTTCAAAACGATAAAAGCTCCGCGTCGTTCCTCAACTCCGTCATTATCAGCAGAGGTGTATTCGAAAATGGCGCTACCGTCGATGCTGATCTCCAATGAATAGGCGTAAATGACACCCGCAGGTTCCTATCATTGAAACAGCTGGTGGGTGTTTGAGTCTGTGACCATAACGGGGTCCCAAGCGGCGGAAGACATCGAGGTGTTTGCTAATGAAACGAATCTGAGATAACAGCAGTGTTGTTGACGACGAGCGTTCCTGTATTGTAGTTGGGTGATTGATGGCGGACATGGCTGGGGGGAAATAGTTGTGATGTAGCCAGCGACGGTATCGTAGTCCGGATGGCTAGACTGTGCAATGAGGGCATGCATGATCCTCCACTTTATATGATGATAAATATTTCGATAGCAGCGGACCGTGAGGTGAAATATGAAGATATACGGGACTTATGTGCGATGAGGACGAATGAATGTACTGGCCGGTCGCCCCGGTGTGGTGGTTACTCTTGACACTAAGATTGAGGTCATGGGTTAAAGCCGTGCCATGGTTCTTTATTTTTAACCAAATCGACAGCTGATAGCGCCTAGAGTGTGAAGAAAAATTCGTCGCGGTCGACGAGGGAAAACAAATGCGGGAATAATCTCGCCATGAAAATGAACGTACGTACAGTGGTGGGGGAAGGGGACAAGAGCCTGGTTTGTGACCCCGGATCTGAGTTCCGACTAGGGGGAGAGGAGATAGAAAAAGTGCGAAGATGCTAATAGGATTAGCAAAATATTATACAAATGAAAATAACCGCTTTGAGCCGAGGCGTGCCGACGAGTCAGCTTCAACACTGCCTTCTTGGCGAGCACTGACTAAGCCTGCTCGGAACCGCATGGCTTATGCAAGACGGTAAGAGGTATTGCGCCGGTGCACATGTTTGAAGCATGTCAAACTCGATCACTGTATATCTACCCACGAGGCGATGTTTGTGGAGTGGCAGCGCTAGAGGTCGTTTGCCGAGATCGGGGGTGTCGGTTGTAGAATGAGATCGAGGGCGATTTTGTTGAGCTTGAGTAGAATCGTGGTTGGGGCGCAGCAAGTGGCGCACATGAAAAGTACAAGAATGGCTCAATCGCGGACCGGGTGGTGTTGATGAAATAGTGTCACATGAACTTCGCGGAGTTTCCAAAACCATTGTAGAGACCACATTATCGAGGAAACTACAAAATCGCAATTGAATGATGTAAAACAAAATAAGCTCAAAATTAGTGAAATAAAACACCTCGTTTGGGGCCCTATCGGGGAATGCCGTGTCATACTGTAAACCTCGATTCGACAAAAATGTCTCTCATTGACAACAATCTGGGCAAGAGGGCACGTGTCCTTCCCGGTGCGATATCAATAGCGGCTAACCCCATTTACCTTCACCATTTAGTAGGTTATGACCATGTCAAGGTGCGCAATTTGTGGGTGAGGAGTTGGCTTAGTTGGTCTCGAGCGGGAAAAACAGTAGCAGCTGAGATTGCAAATATCGGTGTTTGGAAGACAGATCAAGCGGCGCGGAACTAGACGGGGGCGACCACTAATAGCGTCCCGGCAACGGCATCTAGGGGAAAGCACGATGGTGCCTCTATACGAAGGAATTGAAGTCACTACACAAGCGCCATCAATTTGCCCGGCCCCGTCCTGTCCGCAAAATTTTGCGGCGTGCCCTTCACGGCACGCCGATGGAACAGTACGGTTGGTTGACGAACAAGTGGCAGATATATAACCCTACTCCAGCGGTTTGCAGCTAAACCAGGAATGCAAGGATGTACTGGTGGGATCACTGACTGCGGTGGTAGACCTCTTTCTAAGGCAGCATAACCGAGAGCTCATGAAATGGAGCCAGCAATGACACAGAGGTGACTCCGATATTTATACCCAGATTTGGTACGTGTTAGAGATGCACCCGCACTCGCATTTCAGAGCATCGAGCGTGTTTCCAACAAACACTTATCATTCCGCTGTAGTGTGTGGGCTTACAAGATCCACAATCGGGGTCGCCACTGCGCTGAGCACGCACTGGGTGCGGTGATCGTTTATCCCAGATGAGGCCCCCCTGCTGGTGCAGAAGCCCTCCGTCAATCCAATACATACTTTATTACAACGAAGACAAAGATCAGCAGTATGTAGGCGAAACAACTCTGGCGTGGTTTGAAATTTTACGGTAGTGAGGTTCACGTCATTGGTAACGCGAACCCTCTACCTTATACCCTTCAGCAAACTCCAGGACAGAATGATAGCGGTAAATTCAAAACTTAATCTGCATACTCAACGAGCCGGGATACGGCATTCACCGCGCGGTAGAGTACACCCTACGAGTCTCCAAAACAGTACTAGTACCTAACCGTGTATCGGTTAGGAGGAGGAGAATACGAAGCAGCACAAGGTGCGAGAACCGACGTACGCGAAGATGAGCACGGCGGTTCCTTCCAAACAAAGAAGAAAGGTAATAATATACGGCGTCGTTCAAACTGAGGGAGTTTGGGTCGTAAAGTGTGAGCCTTCGTTTGAAAACACTACATTCGAGACGGGTTGATAGGATGGGTGTGTTGGTGTGGATAGAGGGCAGTGGCAAGTGTGCACCCGACTTTTGCTACGATAGGGGAAGGGGCCTGTGACGGTCTATTGCGTTCGCTGATCAATGGCAGCCGCGGAAGTGGCTAGTCCATTTCTTTTCGGCCAAGATTATATACCGACGGCTTCGTATCATACTAGTAATTTAGGGAGTCACCGACCTATAATACTTCATGACGACATAAACATCATGTAACACGCGCGATCGGAGTATCTCACACAGCTTGCAAAGATGCGTTTCGACGAAATCCTCGATCTCACAGCTGTAGTGTATTTGAATATCAAATACAATGCTTTTGTTCTCTTCGGTTTCGCGATATGGACAACCATGGAGTCCTTCGTTACGCGGTTCCAACTAAAGAAGTTTTCGTTCATTGCTGGCTAAGCTATCGGACCACTCGCTCGAACGATTCCAATTCGGTGTGCAAGGGCGGTATCCTCAGATCCGCAGTACCGCAGCCTTGTACACCCAGGAACGTAGCTAGATTGTGATTGTGGCGACATGAGTACGCGCCCTTGCTGGTATTGGCAAGCGTGGCATGCTCCTGACGAGGTCGTGCTGACTGTACGTGTAATCACTTGTGTTCGGGCGTACCCAATCATGATTTCGGGCAGCCTACATTTACCCGCAGTGCAAGGGCCAGTATCTAAACGTGTAATCACTTGAATTCGCGCGTACCCAATCACGATTTCGGGCCGCCTACATTTACCCTAAGTTGAAGTGCCAGTATCTAAAGGAAACACCTAAAATGCTGTAGATGAACAGCGGGGGTTCTCGACAGAAGCACCAAGCCAAGGATAGTATCACACCCGAACAATCGCACTTGCGGCCGGAAAATTAGAATGTGGCATGCGAATGTTTAAGGTCTGCGTTATTGGCACCTATCGTATGGTGATTGGAACGAGCTCACGATGTGATCGGGAATTCGCTGAAGAGACGCACACAACAGTAGACAGGAGGAGTTCATCTCGTCGTGTAGCATGCGATAAAGCTAAGGTGATCACGTTCCGACATACGCTGAAAAGAGGTGTTGTTATGCTGGAGTAGGGGTGGGTGAGGTGGGATTTCACATAATTCCCCCTAACTTGCCGTGACCGCAACGCTTGTCCGTTAGTTAAAAAACGCGGCTTGTCAGTTCTACGTGCTGGTGCAAGATATATCTTCGATATAAAACACGCCATACAGCACAACGTTTGCACACAGGTTACAAAGTCACTGTAAAATTGGCAATATTTGTCTGTTGGTGTCATTAAGCTGGGCGTTTCCCCGATAACGGTCAAAAATCGCAATAGCATACACCTTTGGTATCTATTAGACACAAATAGTATCGATCCACACACACGCTAAGCCTGCAACGTTCCCCTTCACCTCATTTTCACAACGGTGTGTTAGCACTTTCAATGATGTCTCACAAGTACCGAAACATTGAACAGTTACCCTAACTAGCTTCTGATAGTGCCTGTTGACAGTGATTTCGTTGCATTGAAAACTACAACATATACACGGGCAAATGACGTCGTTGGACTTCACCCTAACTAGCCTCTGTTAGTGCATGTTGACAGTGATTTCGATGCATTGAGAACTACAACAAACTATATCGTTGGACTTGAAGTGGTTAGCATCATTATAAACCGTCAACACTTCGAACAACGTTCCTGAAAAAACCAATAACAGGTCGAGAAAGACACTGTAGGGGGGGGGGGTGGGGGGGATACTGCGAGTACTGTGACTAGTGTTACAGCATTGGAAATTAGATATCGGATACTGATCAGGCTTGCGTCGACAGACGTACCACGTTTTGGCAAATATTTTTACGACCGACGGTTTTCCTCCACTGAGGAAGTACTCGAAGTCGTTGGATTGTTAGATTACCACCAAGATATTGTGAGTGCCGTAAGTGACTTCATTATTTATATCCGATTTGTGTACCTGAGAGGCAGAACTGAACAGTCGACTATTAAGACCGTGAGACTGACGAGAAAGCTCACAGACGAGCCTTACGTCTATAAGCCTGATAGCGTCTGACAACTGAGACTGGGACCTCATTATCATACCATTTTAAGTGAACGAATCTGGGAACCACATTTACTAAGAATTCAAATGAGATTCATGGACATCTCAGAGGTGAGTCTGAGAACTGAGACTGATAAAGGAATCTCACAAAAGCGGGCCATAGAGAAATGAGACTGATAAATGTCAGAGAAATCAGACTGGGAACTGAACAGTGTATTAAGAAAAGTATTGTCTGAGAAACTTGAACAAGTTTTGCACATGGATGAGACTGATACAGAAATCTTAAAAGGGAGTCTGAGAACTGATCCTGAATAGAAAAACCTCAGACACGATGCTTGACGAAACCTCTGACGAATGGGACGGAAAACTATTTTGATAAATAAATGAGGCTGACAACTGAATATCAGAAATAATCACGAGTGAAAAAATGTTATGGTTACTGAGACTGACTAACGAACCAAGTCTGAGAATAGAACCTGATGAAGGAACAAACTCTCAGCAACGAGTCTGATAATTGATATGTGAGACTGTCCTGTCATCCAACACACTTGCTGTTTGGTCGTGCACTCCACACGCCTCATTTAATTCATACTATTACGGAATAATTTCCTTTCATTTTTTGACTTGGCACTGCCATTATCCTGTGGTATATGGCAACGTCTTCATCCTGTTGCAGCCCCGTGCATGCGAAACACTTAATATGTACTCTATAATACATGTTTGGCACATGCTTGACATTGCAAGTAAGTGTATGCACAGATATCAAAACACGACACGAACAAATGGCACAGGGAGTTTAGCCTATCCGCAGCATGGGTGCCGGCGAACGCCGTCACCCATGCGAAGCCCTTGTAGTTGTTTATGATCTATTCATTACATAATTAAGGCGAAGTCATGCGTACGGTCTTTGTTCGATTGTATGGCATATTTCTGAGCAGTAGCGTCAGTGTTTCCCAATACTGTTGAATTCGGTGCTAGTTGTGTCTTCGGTGCACTCCGTCCTGCAGTGCGGACCCAAAGGGACGACGATAGTTCGCACATAGTAAAACACATGTGACGGCTTCTGTGGAATCAGATTAGCAGCGAAGATCACAGGTTAATACTCGTAGGCAACCAGATGTCCACGATGTATGAATATATGGTATATCGTGAAATTGGAGCGCTAGATCACCGTCGCCATCCGGTTTGATAACTGCCAGAAGGTGAGTTATAGGTGGCCCACGATCTATTCCCAGCTATACACATCGTATTCCGCTACGGTTCAAACAATGCTGTCACAAACGCGTATTCAAGATACAGATGTTGATATGCCGTACATAGACCGTGTTGTTCCATGGGTATGCTTCCATGGGAGAACCTATAAGGCTTCGTGGGATTAACGAACATATACTGTTGACTCAGATAATATAGTCCAAACAAGGCGTTAGCAACATTGACGACGAGAGTATCAATAAACATGACAATGCGTCGATGGTCGACCAAAGTTGGTAGCGCAGAGATCGTTCTGTTCTTCTCGAAGTGGCAACATTTGAAAGAGCAACTCTCGTCGACGGACGATTGGGTAAACAAACTCCAGAACGAACAGTCTACGCTATGAAGGATCGATATCATATATGAAGTGAACGAGATGGCTTTATTGGAATGTTGAACTGGTGGCACTATCATTTTCAACTTCGGGTCAACTTGCATGAACACTTCCAACGCGAGAGTCTCTCACAGGGGATACCGAGAGGGTAAACGACGGTAGAATCTTCAAGGTAGGACTGTACGCTCATAAGGTGGCTCCAGCAACAGTTGAAGACCAACGCCGAACTTGGCGTCACTGATATTACAACGAGCAACGCACGGACCTTGCGTGCTATCGTACCCACAGAAGGTTTGCGTGAAACGCAAACGGAAGACATATTTAACTTGCTGGTCTGCTCGAACCGATTACTCGCGCTATCAAGACCAAATAAAACACTTAATTATGGCGAGAAAAAACTATCTAACCCCCGAGCATGCTGCATACACTGCCACTATAACACGATAAAAGCGTCGCAACAGATGCTTGATTTCCAGCAGACAGCAGCGAATAGTCCACCAGCAGCTGTTCAGTTGTGGGCCTGGCAGTTGGATAGCTTCGACTGCAAACAAAACCATAGTTGCTTGTACCGTGCCTGCGACGGGTAGTGCAACCACATATCGTGGCTTGTGGGTGCCGATTATGTGGTGACTGGTGCTTTTATGACGACCACGATCCATCGGCTCTTATCGATTTTCCATCATGTATATCTCTCTGTAATTTGAGTCTTGTGCGTAAACGTGTAGCGAGGAAATGCCCCATGAGGGCAACCGCCTACGTGCTGTCCTTCTTACTGTTGGAGTAAAATGCGTTTACGATATTGCTTTCATTTGGGTTAGTGGTGTAGGAGTTGTCATGCGGAAACCGTTCCAAACGAAGGACGTCCCGCGCATATTGCCTTGGGTTATCTTGCCGTCAGCATCCGGGGCTCGAAGCCCCCCAACGGGGAGGAGGAGTGTGAGCTCCGAGAGAAGCTGAACCTTGGTTGAGACTCGAGAAAGATTTGGGGTGCAGCGCGACCAACGTATATATGCGATTGAGACGGAAACAAGGCACTGCCCGTGGTCTAGGCTCTCGTATGGACCTTTCTCAGTTTGCGCTAAGGCTGCTGCAGTTCCCCTGCCTCTCGGGGTAGGTAGGGTTTCGTCCTTGCAGAGTCATCGTCACAATAATATCTCGAATGACATTTTACGGTTGTATGGCATATTCCACGTTGAATTATTTGTTTGTTGGATGTTCTCCTATTTCCATCGGCCAGAAAAACCAACCTACTCTAGCGATGCACGCTTCTACAAATGGTATGCAATTTACGTGCTCTGTCATACTGTTTTGGTTTTGTATTGTACAAATGCGGATGAAACGGTCTCTTATGCGACACGTTCACTCTGTTAGCGAAACAATCACTAAGAATACTCCGTAGGGCTCCCTGCTTGAAAATTTAGTAAACCTGGTCAGAGGTTTTGGCGTGAAGGGCATACACCGCGCTGTACCATAGCCTGAAAGCGAGCCGAACAGTGAGCGGGTGCTCCATGCTTGGCACTTCGTTCTAGGGGTTGATTCCATAATGAAGAGGGGAGGCAGGTTAGAGTTAGGGTTAAGACGGTAAATGCGCTACTGGTATATGTCAGCTGTACTACCAGGTACGTACTAGGGAATAGGACCAAACCCTCCGCCCCAATGGTGGAGGGGCAATCTTTAGGAACTTAGAGATCAACGGGTTCTCATGCAGTGCATGCCATATACGTCGTTGTAGATACTGTACTTCTAGCTCTATGGCGGAATATTACATACTGAGCCATTCAAGTAAAGGTTATTTCATGTGTGTCTAGATACGATATTATCACGGAGACATGGTATGCTCGTATTCGCACAGCACAACGAGTACTCGCCGTGCTGCTATTGCCAAGCGCTGTGTGCGCTTGGCAATAAAAGTAGGACGCACTAGTTATGATGCAGTGCAGCAGCAGCCGGAGCCGAATGATAGCAGCAGTACGAACAGCAACAACAGCAGGCAGGATCCTTGGCCAACTGTTGGTATTGCTGTAGGGCCGGGGTAGTACTGCATACGTGTAGCAGCAGCAACTGCACAGTGCAAAATATGCAGTGCTAGTCGTACGGAGAGAAGCGCAGCAGCAGCGCAGAGCTGCGGCGTCAGCGCCGATAAAAATAGGATAGATTTGGCGGTAGAAGGAGTAACGGTCTCCGTATAAGTAGTCACCGGCAATTCAAGGTTTATTGTAGAGATAATTGGGCATATTTATATCGGGGTCTGGGAATTTGGGGGCACGGTAGGGTGCAAGCAAGCGCCCATCCGCCCCACTGTTGGGTGCAAACCTCACGAGAAGGTTAGCAAGACC
>JAYJMJ010287159.1:0-11089 GCA_036873875.1 Laminaria ephemera
GCAAAGATGGCGACGGTGCGTACAGAAGGGGGGGTCATCACTGAGTCCGTCGTCCGGAGGGACCTTCGGTAGGTGATATCAGTGCTCCCCACCATCCCCATGCGGGGTTGTGGGGGCACACCACGCCAGGCCCCACTTCTGTAGGCCGTGAGAGGTATAGTGTGGGTGTGCGAGTGCTGAGCCCGTCGTCCTGCAAGGGTCGCACGGTAGGTCTCGCGCGGCGGAGCCCGGATTCACCGGTACGCGGGAGTGTAGTAGCCCCACACATATCTCTTAGGCGTCCAACGGCAGCTCTGTTAAGTGGTTGGAGACTCCAAGCTGCCGCGACGCATGGACTCTTTCTAGCACACCAGGACCCACCCTGCTCCAGCCTTGGAAGCGCAGGAGAGGGTGTGGTGACTGGTTGCATGTCCCTCTATTATAAACGCATGGATGTTTCACCCATACGTGTAAAAATAAAACATATATGAAGGGCAGCCGTAACCACAACCACAGGTCATTACGGTCAACACAGGCACCACCTAACGTACGTTTCACCGTCAGACAATAACGAGCTGAGAGTACTGTCAGAGGCCAGACAACTGCTGAGGGTGGCCTCCGACGGGGGGGGGGGGGTGGGGGGGCATGGCGGCGGGGCTCCTGGCATTTTCACGTCGCCAGTTTGCGGCTACAATCAGCCAAGGACTCTCTGTCCCCTTCAAATATATTTGTTATGTTTTTCCATCCTGAGCGAGTGTAGCGGGCGGCGAACGCCGCCCGCGGAGCGAAGCGCCTTGTGCATCCTTACCGGAATCTCTTTCCGTAAACAACAGTCGGCCCTGGAAACGAGCAACGCGAAAGACACTGATATCATTGCCATACAGACACATTTTCAATTGCTGGAAAGGAACGTGTGTCACGTACGATTACAGGTACTATATACGGGGCGCAATTACCAGAGCAGTAGTAACATGTAAAAAACACGTAGGTACAAGGAAGATACCAGAAACAACTTTAGGTGGGGCGTCGGGATTCCTAGAAAAATACCACGGAGTGGCTGAGCCTGCACCATGAGCAAACATCAACGAACGCCCCTGTGCATTGATCATTACAACTAACGGCGAGTTGGCCACATCCAACCGCTGAGCGTGCATTTGTCGAGAGACGATAAATGAATTGGGCAGTCGCCACGCATCCCAGAAAATCCTGGTGGCACGGCACTCCAATACCCCGCCCCGCAGGACACAATGCCTGAAGTTGGTGCAAAGCGTCCCGGTCACGGGCCAAGAACAGAGTGGTCCTGATCCAAAAATTTAGTATGTCGTACGTACGTTTTCGGTGCGTCCGCGCCTCAACACCCACCTTGCACAACGCACATCGATCGATCTTCTAAATCGTCCAATCGCTTGGGAACCGCACCTAGCCACTGCTCTCACTGCGTTGGAGATGCCTGGCCGAGTCTGGGTTGACAGCCACATCGGTCAACCTACCAACTCGCGCAAAGGCCAGTTCCTCGATGCTTCATTATTGTCAAACGCTGCAAGTCTCGTCCCAACAGGGGTCGGAACACTCCTACCATACTCTACCCCGTACTCGTTCACCCACCGTTTAGCGTAAGCCTGCTGTGAAATCGTCAAGACTCTCTTCTCCCAACCCCTCTCGTAGAAGCACCCGGAATACCAACGTAACTCTCCAAGGTTCTTGACCGGAACCATCTGGTTCAAGTCTCTGTCAAACTGGTCACACCCAGTCTTCTCTCATACTGCAAATATGTCAACCACTTACACCACTATATAGTCATCACTTCACTCCCTTCCTCCATCAGACGGAACACGCATGCATCTGTCAGGCACTGCAAAAATCTCAAAGTAAACAAACACTTAGTAAGGTAGGCATGCCATTGCCGCGATGCCTATTTAAAGCCGTACAAACTCTTGTTTAGCCTTACTATCTTCCCCGACAAGCTCCTGTAATGTTGAGGAAAACGCATGTACACATTAATCCCCAAGTCAGACTGCACGAAAGCCTGCTCAATGTCAAAATGGCTTAAGTCGAGGTCCAGTTCAAACGCCATGGCTGTCAACAACCGAACACTCGAAACAACAACAGTGGGCGCAAACAGTTCTCCAAAATTTACGTTTTCTCTCTGCTCATCCCCTCGCGCTACCATTGTTGCCTTAGTTTTTGTTTACCATCCGTACTCATCTTCGTTCCAATCAAGAACCCACATTGCGTTGATGTAGTTGTCCACTACTGTAGTTGCTATATCGGCTCAAATGTCCCCGCATCCAGCAGTCTGAAAAACTCGCGTCCAGAAGAATCCTTCCACGGGTGTGCGTGCTCGGACCGCACGGCCTCGTTGTGAGTTCTGGCGACCTTGATATCCCTCGCGGAACAGTGCGGCAAATCCGGAGGCTTGTACGGCGGCCGCTGGTCGTTCAGCGTGGCGTCGATGTCCTCGCGAGAAGCAAGCATCGCCTTCATAGCCCTAGGTATCCCCCTAGACTCCCCAGCAGATGGCTTCCCTCTGCGGTCCTCCACGGCGGGCGTCAGTTGCTCGCGGCCCCCAACATATATCCTACCCCCGCTGTCCTCCACGGCGGGCGTCAGTTGCTCGCGGCCCACACCATATCGCCTCCCCTCACGGTCCTCCACGGCGGGCGCCACGGCACCCGACAAACAATGCCAATGACTACGCACATCGTCACTCAACGTTACTGATGTTCGTAGCCGCCGATACACTGGGCAGATCTTCAAATAAGGAGTCTCGACACATGCTAAGAGAAAGGTGCACCATTTCGTTTATCGGGCTCCTCACTGGAGGAAGTCTTAACCTCACCACATAACTGATTTTGAGACGATAGAAAGTGCAACAAAATGACCAAACACATGGCGTAGGCATACAAAGCAATCACATTGCAAAACACAAATTACATTCCGACGAGTTTGAGTTAAGCCGCCCCGTCATTCAGAAACAAAAAAGCCGAAAAATGCTACCTCTATCGTATTATGGGGTAACACAGTAATCAAGACAAAATATGGTTCTAAAAAACAGCGTAATATTTTGTTTTTTGTGTGTATGGTGGGTCCTGATTACTATGGTCCTCCGTAATAGCACGCGTGTCTCGTCGGCCAGGCCATGGTCGTCCCGACAGCACCTTGTAACAGAAATCAATCTGCGGCACTTTTATGTTTGATAACAATTGCGTGGAATACTACTGTTCCTGTGCGGTAGACGTACGCTACGGTAGAGTTGCAGCGTTGTTTTTTTTAGGCTCTTCACTCGTAGGGCTCTATATCTCTCCCCAAAACCGATCTGAGGGGAAAAAAAAGCACTACCCAATGAACAGTCTAAAAGCCTAGGTGCTTAATACAAACGACACAATAACTAACCCCGGATGATTTTGGGTTTAGGAGCCCCGCAATTCAGAAACCGCGTCAGGAAGAAATTGCTACCTCTGTCGGAGCACGCGTCGGTGGTCGACGGGTACGAGCAGCATACACACACGAACGCAGATACAGGTTACGAGCCGATGCATTCTACGGTAGGGTGAACCAAATAGTTCCGAAGCTCCTTGTTTGCGGAGGGCTGAACCTCAGTCAAACTATGACTTTGAGAAACAGCTAACGTTCCCGATGAGCAAGCTTCAGTTCGGGTGTGAAATATATAGACAACGCTTGTATCTCTTGTTCCCTGCATGGCGTAACTCAGGAGCTTCGCTCTGAACTGCTCGTCGTACCTCAGCAGCTACATCCCGCGCACAATGCGCACATCTCCCGCTCGGCCAACTGACGCGTGCAACAATAAGGGTAGCACTTATTGCCGAGAACTGCTTTTGAATGCCGGGGCTTCCTCATCCCCAAAACGTTGGAATGTCATTCTTGTTTTGCAATCTACTTTGTTCGTTCACCTAGCTCATGAGATTGTTCATCGCGTTGAACCTTCATTGATGCCAAAAACGGTTTTTGGGTGGGGTGCAGAGCTCTTCAGACGAGAAGTCTCAGGAACAATTTTTTGCACCTCTCCCGTAGCATGTGTCAACTTCGTTATCAATCCAAGGTGGAAATAAAACCAGCAACCAGTGGTGAAGAGTTCACCAGTTCTCGTTACCCCAGTCGTACCAAACACAAATCGTATGGGGCAACAGCTACCCTCGAGAGGTATTCGCAATATGCGAAGAGCAACGGATGAGTATGATGCTCACGATCATACTCTTGCACGCGTTGAACAGAGAAAGCACCATGGCATTAACTTCGTCCTCCATGGCAGACAGATCCCTAGCCTGCGTATGATCTGTATCGCGTATATCGTGTTGCCGGATAGGCGCTGTATAGTTTGCATGACATAGCGTGAGTTTACTTGGGTAGATCGGTACTACATAAGTCCTGCACCACGTATAATTACCACAGATTGACAGAGGATCTACACGATCTAGATCCTGACCTGTCCAACATATAAATACTTCGACCACACCTACCATCTCCACACTTCGGCGCATAAAGAGTAAAGCTTGACCATGACGAAACCTGTGTTCAATGTAAACAAGTACCCGATGCAACTTCAAGAGTCCGACACGCTATCGGCGCCCCTCGTGACATTTCCCCATGAGTACCCTGCGATTACGGCTGACTCGTCCGCCGTCACACCGACTGCGCGTCCCAAGTCGAACGTGACTGATCCATCTTTCGGGGTAACAAATGTTGCAATATGAATTGTGGGGAGGGGTCGAGGCAATGTTCTTCGATCGTGTTTTATGCGACACGTGCTAAGATAGAATTAGCACATTTTGGCAAAAAATCAAATCTGAAAGACGGGGCTCCTTAAAACAATTTCTTCGCAATGATATTTTGTGTTTGAAAATTTGAATACATATTTCACCTAGACCATGGGGTTGGTCATCGAGTTGCCCTTTCAGTTTACTCAACATAGGTGTTCGGGCGAAGAATGGAGCTCTTCATGTGAGGAGCCTCAAAACCAAAAGGATTTCATCTTCACGGTAGCATGTTTCATGCTACATGCGCACTCAATTAGTCCTCGATGAATGGTCTTTCCATGGTGCTGATGTGGCCATATATTCGCTCTCGACCTCGTGTGAACCTATACTTTACAGGTGGTAGCCATCGTTGATATCACCGAGGACATCGTATATCACACCCCGGGATACCTCACCAAAACCCTGATTGAAACAAATAAGAAAGTGCAACCAGATGAAAAGACCCGTGGCCTAGATAAACAACAAACGCATACTGGAAAACACGAATGATACTCCGACGATCTTGGGTTAAGATCCCCGTCACGCAGAAAACAGCTTAGCCGAAAAGTGCTACCTCCGTCGTAGCACGCGTGGGCCTGAGCGATCACGTGATTGGCATGCTCAACCACGCCATGGGAGAGCATCGTCCTACTCGGGACTCGACGACGTCGAACTCGCTCCTACCGGCGAGTAAGCTTGGTACATCATGCCGACCCTGCTTCACTTACCAGCCGGTCGGATCAAGAAGCGAGAGTGATTCACGTTGGTGGAGAGTGGTGACATAGTCCTCTTGCTCCCGTGGATGACGGCGTACACTGTAGTCGAGGGGACTACAGGCAACGGCATGCCGGCCAAGAAGATCCGGATGAGGAGAAGCTCTAACTAGAGCTGTCAAGGTGTCGTCACGCGAAAGGGTTAAAGTATCACGCACCCTTCTCGCAGAGCCGGGCTCAGCAGGGAACGATGAGACGTAGGCGATGCTGGTGGCCACGTTCCTGTCAGAAAAACACACCGCTTTTTCAGCGGCCGCGACGAATGCGGTGTAAGCGAGCGCCACCGAGGTAGAGGATAGAAATGCTCCCCCCTATTGGCACCAGGACGATGAGTACGCCAGACAGGCACTGTTCGAGGTCAGCAGATGCAGCAGCGCCCTACCGACCCCCGGAACACACGGTCAACGAATCGGGCATCTGCAATCCGCCACCCATACCGACATCGTGTGGGAGGAGCTCGGCCGAGGCATGCCGACCTTCTGGCGTAGAATCGTCGACGATGTGGACGCTTTCCTGCCGGAGTTCTGGAAGCTCTTCTTGCAGTGGAGCCTCGCCGGGTTGGGGGGAAAATGCCAGGTGGTTTGTGTGGCCCTGTGGTGGAGGGGGCGCATCATGGCAGAGGCTATGATAAAGTGGCAGCTGCGGTTGGTGGAGGTCAACCGAGAGGGGAGGCAGTTTGGGTTCGCGATGCCAGGGTGTCTTGGAGCACCTGGGACTGAGGGCACGACAGCTACGTGAGACGGGAAACTGGCACATTAACACCGATTACTCCAACGCTTCCAACACCGTCATAAGGACGGCGGCTGCTGAGGTGGCCAACTGCGTGCCAGTGCCCACTCCGATAGTGATCGAGTGTTATGGCACAAGGATAGATGATGTGTTCACTCGGATGGCCTCCGGGGGATCCAGGACAATCACTTGCTCCAGCTGTTTCCAGCAGAGGAATCCCACGGGACCGCCGGTGTTCTGACTGACATTGAAACCGGGACTCACCCGATTGACAGAGGAATCGGGCGAGAAGGGGTGGAAGCCTTCGCGTGCATGGACGACATATATCTCGGCCTTATAGGAGTGACGTCGGACCCGATTTGATCGAATTCCCTTGTTATGGCGCGAGCTAGACAACATTGTCATCGTGGTCGACCCCACCATCACCTTGTCACTATCACCGAAAAGGCACACCCCGACGGTTGTGGAGATTTCGCTCGTTGAAAATATCGACGTCCGCATTGATGAAGAGTGAGGGGTGACGGTGGTTGCTATCCTGTTTGCCTCGGAAAATTACGCGCTAGAGAGATGCAATGGGGGTAGTGAGTAATTTGGGCGCGGATTGCCTTGCCCGATGCCTCGCTCCAAAGCCGGACAAGGAAGCTAACCGTAGCGGCGGCCCTCATCACCATCGAGTCGTTGGGGCAACGGCCAAGATACCTCGAAAGGGCTGTGGATGACTGACTGCCCCGCGAAGCACGCAGGAGGGCAGATAACCAGGCACAGTGGGCGTACGAAAAACATGTTTAACTACCAGGCGCCGCGGAGACACCGCCGTTGTTCCGGGGGGGGGTCCGGGGAAAACAGGCTGGCATTAAAACCTCACTAACAAGCCCACACTCGCCTTTCTACGGAGGCGTGTGGGTTAGGGTTGCCATCGACGGATGCAAGGCAATTTTCCGCCTTTATTGGGATCAGAGTTGGGTTCTTTCCAGAGGTTCTGGCAGACATCACTGGCCCGAAAGGAGACCGGGTGAGGAGGAGTCTCCCTGAATCGAGCATCGTCGCTCAGTTTGGGAGTAGCTCGCAGGAGATTCGGGATGCTTTGGGGGTCGTGAAGAAAGCTATGGCAGAAACCGTTCCCGAATCTTGCCTGGGGTGGGATCTAGCAATCATGAGGGACCAAGCACCAAGGACCTACATGCCGACATACTGGCTGCGCATGACGCGGTCACAACGGACTCGCCGAAGGCCGAACATAAGTTGGGAAAACTGGTCAATAACGCGGCCATGCCGCGCACACAGCTTCTCTGGACCAAGTACCTGAGACGGCACACGCACCGGGACCAGACGACCCGTCTTTTTTCAAGAGACGGGAGTGACTGCATGTCTTTGTTCGCGGCCAACGGACTCGGTACGTGTCGTACCTTCCGCAGATTTCGTCGGCCTTGGAAAATAGGTTTGTGGGGAGCGAGGAGCACGTGGCGCTGAGGCGCCCCTGTTGTGATGCAATGGACGTCGGCAAGCGGCACGCACTTATCAGTCCCCGAGCAGAAGCGTCAGAGTTATAGGTCCCTCACGTTTCCGTTTTACCGTACCGCGGGATACCTTGTACAATGGGCAACCCTTCCTGACTGTATGCGCATAATTTTGTCAACTTTGAATAGGTTCAACTTGAATTTTATTTATTTTGTTTTGTTGATTGCCATCATACAGAGATAACCATCTGCCTCGGCATATACCAGTATCTTTAAATGCCGAATATGCCCGTGCTACGTATAGGAAGGTCCTTTTTATTAGGATAGTACTTCTGTTGTATCTTCGTTGGTACGTGAGACGATCAATCTCAAGATAGTTTCCACAAAATCCTGATTTTCACGTGGACGTGGGTGCATTTTTTCGTATTGTTTTACGACCACCTTCCCACACAAACACCTCGAGCACACACCCTGCACGGACCCCCCTCGCACACAAGCCCTCCTGAAAGCAGCTAACGCGTGTACAACAAGCGCCCGCCGCGACAAGCAACAGCTGGTGACGCTCTTTCTACAAGTGAGATATACTGTGTGTGTGGTGGTCGCCGCGAATGCAGCGTTAGTTTGTCTTTGGTCTTGCTGAATCGTGTTGGATATTTTATTTTACGATTTTTTCTGTCTGTTTGCTAATAATAGGTACCTGGCACCTGGTCCAGGTATGGGTTATTTTGTTTCTCTTGTTTGCTTGCTCAAACCCCATCGCTTTTGGTTCGCCACGCGATTATTCCTAGCTCGGGAAGGTCGGCGTCTCTCGCGGCCCGCGTTCCGGGAAGCAGATATGAAGTAGGAGATGACTACAGCTTCTGGGTTAATCGTCTTGATCGCCGTGTGAATCGTGGTTGTATCGTCGATCAAAAGTCGTTTTTTCGCGGGCTGCAGCGTCTCATACGGATCAAACGAGATTGTATGATAGGTTTCCGTTTTATTTGCTCCGCGCCATTCAGTTTTGTGACACGCGCATCGCAACACCATCTATCTGTAGCTCGGCCAGGCCAGCGTCTTTCGCAACGCGCGCTCAATCCGCTGCAGATATGAGGTTTTTGATGAATATAGCCTGTGATTTAGTCGTCTAGATCGCTGTGTCTCTCGTGGTTAAAACGTGAACAAAGCGTCTGTTTGTTGACGGCTGCTGCGTCTCCTATTATTACAGTTTGAAGGAGATTGTATATGATATGTTTTCGTCAATTTTGTCTCGCCGCACGATCACTTTGTTAATGCCACGTGTAGTGCATCACCATCTGTAGCTCTCGTGGAGGCGTTTCTCGCGGGTAACTTTCATCTCCCCGCAGATATGAGGTAGTAGATGATGACAGTGTGTGCGTTGGCCGTCTAGATCGCCGTGGGTCTCGTGACTGAAACGCCGACAAAATGTACCTTGGCCGCCGTCTGCTGCGTCTCCTGTAATACTACAGATCGAAAGATATTGTATGATACAATTTCCTTGATTTGCTCCGCACCCTGCCGCACAATGGCCTTTTTTTCATCTCGCGTATCTCGCATCGCCGTCTGTAGCTCCGGTGAGGGCCGACGTCTCTCGCGCCGCGCTTTCAGCGAGCAGCAGATATGATGTAGTAAATGACGATAGCGTGTGGCTTCGTCTCCTCGGTCACCGCTGTGTGTCTCGTGGTTGAATGGTCGACAATAAATAAATGTGTTTTTCTCCGGCTGGTGCGTCTCCTGCCGTTTGAAAGGGATTATATAATATGTTTCCATTTTAATTGCTCGGCACGACATTGTGTTTTACCACGCGCCTCCCGTATCACCGTCGGTAGCCCTCGTGAAGGCCGGTATCTCTGGCAACGCGCTTTCAACGCGCAGCAGATTTGAGGTCGTAGAGCACGATAGTGTGTGGTGTTGTCGCGTTTTTTTTATTTTTTATTCTCGCTTTTGCTTTCCAGCTTCTGGACAAGCCGTGGTCGCAGGTGTTGTCGCTTCTCCCCCCCCGGTACGTGCCTTCATTTTTTATCGCGCATAGGGTTCAGCATTCCCAACGCTCGTCGATTTTCATCGATTTTTTGCTAACTCACGCTCTCGCGCTTTCCGCAAGCCAATTTTTAGCACAAGAAATGTTCCCTTCGAGCACGAGTATGCACTCGGGGGGGCTCGAACCCGCGATATTGACCTTGGTGGTTACGAGGCTAACCCACTAGACCATCCGGGACGCCGTACGACGTGCTGTGAAACACACTCCGCGGTGAAACGCATTCATCCTAGGATTCTGGGCGTTTTGAGCGAAAACAGAAAGCCAAGGGCGGAATCATCCTACGGCAGAGTTGCATCCCAAACATCTGAAGAATACTAGAGGCCGGTCGCTCCGGTGGTCTAGGGGTTAACCTCAAACACAACTAAGGTTGGAGTCTGGGGTTCAAATCTCGGCATGGAGATTTATATTTCTAGAGACACCAACTGCCGAGAGCGCTTTATAGAGAGGGTAAGCACAATTCGACCGGAGTCACCGAGGGTAGAAAGTGCTGAATTATTTTCGCGACATAAATGAAGGCGCGTACAGTAGTGGGGAGGGGGGAGAAAGAGTCTGCTAAATGTCCCCGGATTTGAGTTACCACTAGAGAGGGAGAACGAGATAGAAAAAGTACAAAGGCAGTACATGGCATGAACAAAAATGTAATGAAATATATATGTAAACGCTGTACTCCTATGGGGAGCTCTAGACCTTACCGCTAACATCGACTTAAATACAATGTCCAAAATCAACACGACGAAAGGGTACCATGGCGAGAAAGTTGTGAACTGCTTAGTGTGCGGTAGTGTAAAGCCCGGTCAGTCAAGAATAGGTACAATACTAGGTATAGCCCTTACCACAACACACAAGTTTTGTATATTTGGGATGGGAACTACGTCGACGTTGATCAGTACAATTACGCGTAATTTCGTCAAATCAGCTATTTTTATTAATTACGCGTAATTACGTCATGTATCGGGGACGAATTGGAGCCATCCCCCCGGTAAGGGTCATAACCGTGTCTACGTGATGCTGTCACAGTTGACTACGAACAAAATAGTTTCCAAAGCCGTACCAGGTACACTATATCCTCATAAATTGCTACACGGCAGTTGCTCCATGCATCGAAAATCATGAAGCGATTTGACGGAATCTGAATAGTCTGCTTTGCTGTTGCGCCGTTGGGCGTGTGCTTGTGACAGTGTTACGTGACCGTGAAACTAAATTCGGGCAAGTCTAAAATAATACGGGACAGTTGACGACAGCTATCCTCCAATCAAATGGCTGAAATAACGCGAACGACGGGAGCCATCTTCCAATAAAATCGCTGTATTAACGGGAACCACGCGAACCACGCGAAATCACGCCGCACACAAACAA
>JAYJMJ010287170.1:0-11089 GCA_036873875.1 Laminaria ephemera
TGCTCTGCTGTGGTATTGTGTGCGTTTGACATCACACGTGTTCACTGGGTTGAGTACAGTAGTGCTACCGCTGAAATTATGTACTGTCTTCTCCGAGCACGAGTCTCCCCCTCTGTGCAGCACTCTGTATCATATGTCGGGTCAGTAGTACACTGTACTGTACACTAAAACGTAGTATTCCCTGAATACGGCGGTACTCGCCTTATTCAGGAGATTTCAACACCTCAATAGGGCGGTAACGGCGTTATTAGCGTATAAGGCGACCACTCGAGATAAGGCGGTCAAAATGTCTTGGCACGGGGTCGCTTTATATAGGTCCCACTACTGTAACCACTAACGTCGGTTTCGCTGGTTCGAGCCCTCCCGAGTGCATTCTCTTACTCGCAGCGACTTCTTTCTTGTGCTAAAAAATGACTTTGCCGAAAGCGCGAGAGCGTGAGTTAGCAAAATTCGTTGCTAACCGATAAGCGTTGGGAATGATGAACTCTCTGCGCGATAAAAAAACGCACGTACCGGGGGGGGGGAAGGGACGACAACTGTGACCACGGCTTGTCCAGAATATTAAAAGTAAAAGTGAGACAAAACAAAAAAAATGAAAAATCTGCCCATACAAGTGCACTGTCTCGGCGAAGCCGTGATCCCCGCTCCCCCCCGGCTGGTGAAGGGTCCTCGCCGGGGACGCACCCAGAGGCTCACGCTGATGGCATCTTGGCGGGGGCACGTTGTTAGGCGATTTGGCATCACTAGAGCTACAACATACGCTGATTTTGGGCCATATTCCAAAGGCAATTTAACGGTAGATAGACGAATGAAAAAAGACTAAAAGCGCACAAAGTGTATGGGTGATGACAGGTACCCGGTACAGGATTGTGCGGACTACTTCACACTGCAACAAGCAACCTGGATGAAGGGCGGTCTGAACAATGCTTTTCTACTCTGAAGCAAGTTATGAAGTGCGCGGTGCAAAACAGCGGCTTCAGATGCATCCCAAAAGAATAACAACAGTCACGAATTTTCGCCCAAATTGTGTCCGAGGTTTCTTGGGCTCGATCTTAGGGCATCCCTATTGCTTAAACTCTTGATTACAAGGTCGCATCCCACCAGCACCCCAGTAAGAACACCAGAAACCAAAAGTTGAAATACTCGAAAATAGCACGAGACGCAATGATAGTAATCCAGGGGCGCCATCAGTATCCACAGAGCCCAAGATATAATTGGTTGAGATGGCTTCGTCCATTGTGCACAAGATCTCCATCCCTCTCTCCCTCTCTCGCCCTCTCCCCTCCCTTACTGTTCTGCGTGTCATCTATAATCTACGCAGCACCTTTCGATGGGCTTCGGCTTTGTTCTTAGTCAAAGTACTTAAATAGTCAAAGTGCGGGCGACCCTGGCAGCCCCCTCAGCCAGTACAATACTGGCAGTACGTACTGGACCTGGGCCTAGCCCTACGAACGTTCGGTTTGAGGGTGCTCAGGAAAAACGTCAAAATTCCTCGCTTGGAAAATTGTTCGAAATCCTGGGAATCAGGGAGGGGGGGGGGGTGGTATCTAAACATCCCCGGGTCAAACAGTACTTTTTTCGGCCCTTTCGCCTATCCGCACGGTGTGACTAACGTGTACGATTCTGAGGTTCACAATAACAGCATCCCATGGCCTCTATTGCAACAGGTCCATATAGTTAGAGTTTCACGTTTGTTCCATAAATTTGGAGTCAGACTGGTAATTGTTTTCTTGTTTCTATAATACGTACCGTTGATCTTGTGTTCTTCATCCGACCATGTGCAGCATGATCTCGGACGTTGGTTACCGAGAAGCATTCCCAGCAAGTAGAATAAAACCAACGAAAATCCAGTAATTTGAAACACATTATTTTGCTGCGTATCGTGTAATATTCGTTTGGTACTATTGTAATATCAACACTCAAACGGTCGCGATATTGTTATCCAGGGTGGTGCTAAGCATTTGATTTGGTTCCATTGCGCGGTGTCGATGCTGCCCTCGAACACCCGACCACCATTCCGCTGCCGACACGCTTTTAGTTCGAGCAAGAGAAGGCGCCTCGACTTATCTCTCTCTCTCGGGGATGCCCGTCGACCCCCCGGGGCGCGCAGGATGCTCACGCGATTTGAGCTTCTCCGGGGTTTCGCCGACACCGCCAACAAATCACCAGGATTGGAGTGTGTACCGGAAATTTAGCGACCGTGGTATTATGTACTTAATTTTGTAAGACTCTCATATTGTTGTCAGCACTGGAATCTAAATGGTCTCAGTCCGTTCGTCATTGGGCCTCGAGACCCCTCGTTGCCACAGTCACCACTCGACGACCGCGCGACGGCAAGGTGCAAACCGGACAAGCTCCCTCTAAACGCCTGCGTTCGCCCGACACAGCGTCGGGCACAAGCTCGTCCGCAGTCACGACGCGAATCCTGGCTCTCCCGCTCGAGACGGGACGCCCGGATCAACTAACCCTCAAATGAAACAGACATTGCACCATACTAGGCCCTCCCTTCGCCGCCATTTCGTCGCAACGAGAGCTGGGATATATGGCAGTACACGACAGTTTCCCCCCGTGTAGGCCAGATCTCCCAGACCCACGTAGAAGTACGTGGCGCAAACGCCGCAGGACAGCGTATTGCTCTGGCCCCACACCAATATAAATTCACCGACCTACGACAACATGCAACGACAAAAACCAGTAACAGCCATCAACTCTATGTTGTGTATAGTGTATGTACAGCTAATCATAACACTCTTTGGTTGTGGGTGGTACAACTACTAAATGCTGGTGTGCGTATGATACGCCGCCCAACAATTCATATACGAAGAAGGGAGATTAGCATGGTGTTATGTCACAGTTTTTCGGTGGCTCGCTTTGGCGTAAGGCTGGTTTCGGGAGACGTATTGGTGGGACCTAAATCACAGTGTTTTGGCGGCTTGCTTTGGAGATAAGGCAGTTTTTGGGAGTCGTGTGTTGGGGAGACCCAAATCATAGTGTTTATGTGGCTCGCTTTGGCCAGAAGGCAGTTTTCACGGTTCGGGGATTGGTGGCAACTTAATCAAGTGTTTCGGTGGCTCGCTTTGGCGAGAAGGCAGTTTTCGGGAGTCGCGTGTTGATGGGACCTTGATCACAGTGTTTAAGTGGCTCGCTCTGGCGAGAAGACAGTTTTCAGGATTCATGTGTTGGTGGGACTTAACCCACAGGTTTTTAGTTGCATGCTTTGGCGAAAAGACAGTTTTTGGGGGACGTGTGTTAATGGGACGTAAACCACGGTGTTGTGGTGGCTCGCTTTTGGGGGACGTGTGTTAATGGGACGTAAAACCACGGTTGTCAGGTGGCTCGCTTCAGCGAGAAGGCAGTTTGTGGGAGTCGTGTGTTGATGGGACCTGAATCACAGTGTTCCAGGTTTTTTTCTGAGTGATGCTGCGTGATTTTGAGGTTACATGCATGTCACAGGTCGCATCGTATGCACAGATATATGATATAGTGTGTGTGTGTTCTTCACATTAACTTTTTACTATATACTTAATTCCAAAATTATGCCTAGATTAGTAGTAGAAGAAGTGCCAACGGCCAAAATTGTTTTAGTCAGTACGTAGTACAATGCCAGGTACCAGGTAACGTGGGTGGCAGCATTAAAAATCATTGTTTGGCGGAGAGGAGCACAAGCACCACCATAACACTGGCTGCTTGCTTTCCGCTCCCACAGCACATACATACACGCCTCCCACAGAGGGCCTCTTCGCCAAAACGAGTCACCAAAGAGTAGTAGCAGCAGCAGCAACAGCAGGGTGGTGGAGGGCCCAACAATGGTGGCTCGCTAACGCTCGAAGTTAATTAACGGGAGATGTATGTTGGTGGGAGTGCGTTGGCAGGGTGGTGGAGGGCCGCAGGTTGGTGGCTCACTGACGCACGAAGTCAGTTAACGGGACATGTGTGTTGGTGGGAGTGCGTTGACAGGGTGTTGGTAGGAGCAACTCACAATATTGTGGTATGATTTGTTTTTAAAACCCTGGAAAAAAAATGCATTTTTCTAAGACAGCCCACAGTGCCTTTCGATATAGAGTACCTGGTATATGAAGCGTTTTTCAACCTGCTAGACCCTATCTCCTTCAGCAGGAAATAAACTGCGTTGGGTAAAGATACAGGCACCCTCTGGCGTCCTCGCTAGAGCTGTTTGGACGAATCTCATTCGAGGTGTGGCTCCAACCATCAACCATGGTGAAACGTGGTCACACATAAAGTTATGTTGACGCAACCACAGCAACATTGACCTACAACGCATAGTTGTTGCAGTACTTTGTGCCTCGGTCGCCAACAATATATCTACCACACTTTGTCCGGCTCATGACCAAACGAGAGTAAGCTTTGGACACGGCATCAACCCCAACCTCGCATTGTATGATGTAGCCCTTAGCGGCGGATCGCCTTGTGCAGCTGGCTGCCATTTTTGCGCCAAAGCAAGAGATCTCTTTACAAGCACACTCCACATGTGTAAGTGTGCTGGTTTGGGTAGCCTGCGCACACGCTTTTCGAACCCGACGACCAACAGGTACGTAAAGGGTCAGGGGGGGGGGTGTGGTTGTGCTGATCGTGCCAACCACTCGTTTAAAGTTCTTATCTAGCAGAAGTCGTAGACTGCCACGAGCTAGTCATTCTGAAGTTTTTATTTTTCAGTTGTTTGCCTATCTCGGAGAGCTTTGGGCCCAGGCTGTTGCAACCTCTCATATTTCAAGGACCAACACACATTTACCTAGTAATCTCGTGTTTCGCCTGCCTTCCGCCGGATGCGTTTCGACTAGAAGAACTCTCTCGCCAACGACGGCCGGCACAATATTTGACAGGTTCGGGTCATAACAACCGATACACGTGGTGTTGCCTGTTTGCCACAACGAATGGTATTATTGGGGCATCTCATATCGTATGCGTCGGGTGTTGTGACGAACGTTCTCCCCGCCAGCGCATGCTTGGCTAATGTAGCCCCACCCCTCACACGTTGCATTTTGGACAGAGCTCAAGCAGCACGGCTTGGACTGATTGTGTGGACACAGCTACACTACCCGTGAGGCTGGGGTCGAAAGAACTGTGACACTGTTACTGCTGCGAATACGAGACGATGGCGGGAACCGAAACAGGACGTGAGCGGATTAGAGAAGCTGGTCAGAGCCAAGTTCACGGCCTGGTGATGAGTAGCTGTTCGAAAGAAGCAGCTCAAAGTGAGGGAACTCCACATTTACTTGAAAATATGATCGTACAACGCATAGAAGCGAACACGGCAATACCAATGAAATCCGAACAGAGCGTTGACGATACTGCACATTGTAATGTCTTCCTTGAGCCATGTCTAAGGTGCAGTGGGACGGATGTGATTCAGTGTAGACATTTTCTCTGAGGGAAATAACAAAAATGTCGAGATATATGAAGAATAGAACGTTATGGTAATGGACCGACGTTTCTGGGCCACTTCTGTGCTATTGATTTAAATTCGGCATGTATTCCATATCCTAAGGGCCTGTACATATCCGGTCACAATATTATCTACAAAAGGTATCGAATGGGTGAGGGACTGTTGGGAGGGCTCGCCTTGACATTATCAGAATTTTGAATGTACTCGGGTACGTCTTCCTGTTTGTTATTTCCTCGCAGACAACCATGCCGACCAGATTATTTTTCACATGCAACCAACCCTCTTACAGTAAGATCCACACGATAAACAAATTGTCCACGGTCAACATGGTACAACGCCTATACTGCGCGTTGTGTCTACTTCCACACATTGGTGTGTCGTAGTCGATTCACATTTGTGACATACCAGGTGTACTGCCAAACCTGGGTGTTGGCCCAGGTTCCTTGTTTGATAATGAAATGCCAGACAACAAGTATCGCTTTTCCGCAGGGCGTGGTATAGTTCTCCACGTATATGTTAGCATATGTGTGTTGACTCGCTGTTTTATCAGTCGCCCACAAACAGTGTGTGGAAGCACAATAACATCGAATGTTCGCGGCTGTTGTACGTCTCCTTATGCCGCCAATTGAGCATCTACCGTAGCTCAGCAGCCCGGACGTCTACTTCTGGACGATGCTGTAAAACACATATCTTTAAACTATTTCCCCACATGAATTGCAAACGAGTGAAAACAGCCATCAGGTAGTATGTCATTGTATTCCATGTTCGTCATTGCTTGAGCGTCGAAACACCCACACGTTTCCGACATCCGCCCATTTTCCGCGATCGTGTCACAACAATCCAATGCATGATTTCCCATCCGCAATGAGCAGGCCAAACTGGCCTCAGTCTGGATGCCTTGGCTACAGCACTCAATCATGCATCTGGTGGAGACCGATGGTACGTGTCAATGAGAAACCTGCAGATGGCGTGTTTGAACCTGTGCGTGGCCAGCAGGAACTTGGGCATGTCGACCATCGTGGTAACGCATGATACGCCACGCCATTTATGGTTGCGCCGAAAGCAAGTAGCCTTCCAGAAGAAACACCGCGACTCGCGTATTCCGGTGTTGACAGCTAGATCAATAACGATCATGACGTCTACAGCGTGTATTTCAGAGGGTAGCGGGTGCTTCCGTGATCAACCCAGTTGCCTGGCTGCGGGAGTGAGGCGGATACTACTTTCCCTCGATAACACGAAAGATATGACGATAGACTGGTGGCCGAGGTCTCTGCGGAAGATAGTATTTGGGCCGTTTCATAACGAGTCTGTGAGTAAGATTGTCTGGCCGGCCTCCCTTGAAATGTTGATTTTTGGTCGTATTTCTAACCAAACAGTCCAAGGGGTCTCGTGGCCGGCGTCGCTAAAGCATTTGACGTTCGGTTGTCGTTTTGACAAATCAATAGCAGGAATCGAGTGGCCCGCCTCGTTGACGCATTTGACGTTCAGGATTTCTTTCAATCAACCAATCAACATCGTGGTGTGGCCAAGTGCGCTTCGATGTTTAACGTTTGAGTATTCATTCAACCAACCAATCGATAAAGTAGTCTGGCCTGCATCACTGCAGCGCCCAATTATTGGGGCTAGCTTTAACCAGCCTGTCCAAGGTGTCGCATGGCCAATCTCGTCACTTCATTTGGTGTTTGGGAATGATTTTAATCAGTGGATCAATGGAGTCGCCTGGCCGGCGTCGCTGCAGTATTTGAAGTTCGGGTCTGCCTTCAACCAGCGTCTTTTATGGTCAGGAGGCGTACATTTAGCGATCGTATGGCCGGCCTCACTACGACATCTGATATTTGGGGATGCCTTCAGTCAAAAAGTCGCAGAAGTCGTATGGCCGGCCTCACTTGAGACTTTGGCGTTTGGGTCTAGCTTCAACGGGTCAATCCAACAAAATACATTTCCGGCTTCCCTTATGTCTCTGACGCTTGGTCAAAACTACAAGCTGCCAATTGACAAGGTTGTGTGGCCGGCTTCACTGCGGCATTTGAGATATGGAGGCAGCTTTGATAGGTCTATTCAAGGCGTCGTTTGTGCTGCGTCGCAAAGCCATCTAATGCTTGGGCAAACCGTCAACAAAACAATCGACAACGTCATTGTGTGGCCAGCCTCATTGCAGCATTTGACGTTTTGGGTTGACGCGAGGCGACCTATCGACCACGTTGTGTGGGAAGACTCTCTGTGATATTTGACGTTTGGGCCTACTTTCAACCAGATAGTCATCAACGTCGTGTGGCTTATCCGGTTGCGGTCTATGTGGTTTGGTGCTGACTTTGACCAGCCTATCGATGGGGTTGTGTGGTCTTCCTCGTTGGAGAGGTTGGAGTTCGGCAATTGCTTCAACCAACAGATCGAACAACTTGTCTGGCCGGCTTCACTGCGGCACCTACGGTTTGGGGCGGTCTTCGATCAACCTATCGAAGAATTGGGTTGGCCGACGTTGCTGCTGCGGTCATTACATTTTGGGAACATGTTTAACAGACCTATCAACAGGGTCACGTGGTCGGTCTCGCTGCAGGACTTGTCGTTTGGGAATAGGTTTGACCGACCTATCAACAGGGTGACGTGGCCTGTCGGGCTGCTGTTCTTATCGTTTGGGAACAGGTTTAACCAGCCGATCCAAGAAGATGCATGGCCATATTCACAGAGATATTCGACCTTTGGGTCTGACTTTCACCAACCCATGAAAGCTGTGGTGTGGCCAAAAAAGCTTATACAATTATCGTTAGGATCAAGCTTTAATCACCCTATCGACAAGGTCGCGTGGCCTTCGTTGCCGTTGAATTCGAGTTTTGGGGTGGAGTTTGAGCTGCAAATCAAAGGACTATCACCGCCACGAGTGCCGACTCGTTTAACGTGTGGGTACACCTTCTATGGTGCCATCCGACTAATGGTAGTTTATCCTAAATTGAGGCATGTAACGTTTTGGGTTGACTTCAACAGGTGTATCGTCAAGGTTGAGTGGCCGTCTTCGCTGCTGTCTGTGACGTTTGGCGCGTCGTTTAACCAGCCAATCGGTGATGTATTGTGGCCGTCTATGATAGGAAGCATAACGTTTGGTTACGACTTCAACCAGCCAATTGACCTAGTCGTGTGGCCTGCCTCGTGGAAGCGTTTAGTGTTTGACGTTTGCTTCGGCCGGCCAATCTATGGTGTAGACTGGCCTGTTCCTTTGGAACATTTGACTCTAGGGTATCGGTTCGACCAACCTATCAATGGAGTGGTGTGGCCGGCTTCTCTGCAGACGTTGTCGTTTGGTGTTATGTTCAACCAGGCAATCGATCAAGTGGCTTGGCCGGCTTCGCTGCAGTGCTTGGAGTTTGGAATGCTCTTTAATAATCCAGTCATTGGCGTCCTATGGCCGCCTTCCCTTCAGCGTTTGACGTTTGGTTCTGCGTTCGATCAGTCAGTCGAAAGGGACATGTTGCCGTCTTCGTTGCAGCTGCTGACAGTTGGGGGAACGATTATACACCCTATCGGCCAGTCGGAAAGGTCTCCTGTCCGTCTTCGTGGCGGTAGATGACGGTTGATTGAGTAGATCGACAAACGTCCCGAGGAAATCCCAACCAAGCAACGGGACCCCTTGCGTGCGGTTGTAGATGTGACTGCCCGAACAATTTAGCAGGATACGCGGTGGCGCTGGGCTAGCAGTTGACACTATAGTGTGTGAATATTCAAAATCAAATCGCATGGGGGGCTACGGGTTTTCACGGAGATAGTCGTGTGATGGAATGTAGACGTAGTTGCAGTTGTCGCAGGGGCGGTCGTGATTCTGTATACAATGGAACGCAGTGCCGGTGACCCTGCTCGAGCTAAGCACCATCGCGAAACTGGAATGAGTCGCCAGCCTTGCGTCGTTGGGTGACGTTCGTAAGAAAAGGTTGTCGACGAATCGAGCTTACGCATCTGTTTCGTATTTCGGGGTTGTGAGATTGTGCATACATTTTATCAATTGTGTTTGTTTTTGTTCTATTCAAACTTCGTAAGGGGAGGGCGCAGAGGGTGATTTGATGGTTTTACTATTTGTGCTGTAGAAGTAAACGGGCGAATTATGTCAAGGGCGTGCGGGAACGATTCATGTCAACATGCAGGTGAATATTGTTCATTTGTTTCTTCTCCCTTAGAAATATTGGTTTTTTCTGTCGTAGAACCCCTCCCACAACTCTGATCCTCTTTCCCTGGACCCTATGCGTTTGTACTGCTTCATTGTATTTTCTGGGCTCCGAATTCCTTTTTTGTTTTTCCCCACGCTTATCGTGATTAGTTGCTCGTGGCGATCACTATTGTCGTCAAGCAAAACTCGTTGGAGAGTGTTGCCCTCGCCACAATACTACGAAATTTGTCGTGACAAGGGATGCCCTCGCTACTCCCCGATGCTTTCGGCCTCCGGATACATAAGGTTGTTTTCATATATGTCGCTACATGTAAATATTGTTGTTATTATTTCGTCCGGTTGGGTTGCTACACACATTGTCGTGCGTGGCGCGATTGATCCTGCCCTTAACGCCTGTCTGTATGTTTTGTATGCAAGACATTTCAAGTTCTCAGTTATACTCGTTGCCACCACGAGGTTTGCCAGTCTGTCTGCAGTACCACAAGATATCAGCACACCTACGGGGCCATCGCGTGCAAGGTATCGTTTACTGTGCACATGACAGTTTAATGATAACACAGCATGACAACAAAGCTTGCGAAACTGGGAAGAAGAGATGAAATATTAAACTGACTCTAGTCTCGTCGTATGCATGGTGGTACGGATACGTCAGAGGAGGTAGCAGTTCGGGCGATTCACCAACCGATCAATCATCACGGAATAAGTCGTATGGCCGTGTGGTGATCGACACTTACCGTTGCGGTTGAAATTAATTCGTGTCCAACGCGTGGCACCTGTATACCTTCTGGGGGAATCTCAACTGATTATTCTACTTGGCACATCAAACACATAGATTAGGTCCCGATGGGCGGAAAGTTCGAATGGCTGACAACTTCATTGAAGGGTAAAAGCGGTAGTTGTATGGGTGCACCATCGTGCTTACGGCACCACTCTACGTACTACATATTTCTATCGACGACGAGCCCGCGTGACTGTCTTCTTCTCAATTCATGTTTTTCCCTAGCCGGACCACACGATTCGCATGAAATGGCGCATCAGGCTATTCCCTTTTCCAAGCGTCGCCTTCGTTGGCAGTACGGTACCGATGCTGGAGAAATTATCGATGCATCTGTTTCCTAAGCCGGTAGATAGATTAGCCGCGTGCTTGGTTTATATGCCCATGCTTAATCTTTAATTATACAATGGTATAGATGGTAAGAATCATGTATATCCTCTATACGTACAGATCAAAGATGTCGATTGACGGCTTGGAGACCATGTTAAGACATTTATTCCATCCAGCATTGCTGGAATTCCACAAATTGAGCACGCCTTACCTCCCGCATATACCATTTGTCAGTCTACAGGATCCCCTCGAAATACGAGGGTCATTAACAAACATGTTATTTGCTGTGCTCGGAATATATGATAAGAGATGATTCATCGTAGATTGCGGAGATATGTGATATTGACTAAGGAGATTGATGTTGGTAAATTAGGGAATAGAATATTCTCTGCGGGTGAAAGGGAGGATTGAATATCGGTATTCCTCT
>JAYJMJ010287190.1:0-11088 GCA_036873875.1 Laminaria ephemera
CCCCGCCCCCACCCCAAGACTCCCGGGACCCTCCTTGCATCTAGCGCACGTGGAGCAAGAAAAAACATGAAAACGAATATACAAAACCTTTGGCGGCCATCCCTTTGGCTCAGGAAAACACACCTTCGCCCCCAGCGGCGGCGGTGGCTGCTGCTGCGCAGACGACCCGTCGGCGCCCCCGGCCACGTGACCGGTGGTCTGCACCGCCAGAGAATCTTCCGTCGCCTCGTCGGTTTGGTCACCAGGGTTGATCCCGGGAGGAGCGGCCTCGACGTACACCTGCCGAGACATGCAGCGGCCGCGAATCCGCAGCAAGTGCCCCCCATCGGGCTGGCGGGGTGGGGAAAGCATGTCCGCGCGTCCGCGCGTTCAGAACACGTTAGAGACAGGAGTGGTGCGTTCTGCAGGGGAGAGACAGGCGTAGGTTGATCACCAATACGCATGTCCTATTCCACATAACCTCTCATTGAGGAAATTGGGGATGGGGGGGGGGGTGGGGGGATCCGATTCTCTCTACCGGTACGGCAGTGCTTACGAGTGTCGTCTGTTTCACCTGTTCCCTCGCTTCGACTCGATACGCGCCTAAGAAGGGCTACATGCGACGATAATCCGGGCTAAAGGTCGCCGTTACCGTTAAGGTCTCGCCCGGCCGCACACCGACACAGTGCGGACCGTCCTACTGTCTCTACCGATACAATGCCGACTGCCCTACTCTCTCTACCGACACAGTGCTTTTGTGTGTCGTGTGTGGTTCACCTGATCCCTGGCTTCGACTCGAAACGCGCCTAAGAAAGGCCAGATACGACAGTAATCCGGGTTAAAGGTCGCCGTTACCGTTACGCTCTCGCCCGGCGGCACCCCACCCTCGCACGGCACTAGGCCAAACGTCTGCGTTGGGGCGCAAGCAGCAGCGACGATGGACGGCAGGGGGGGGGGGGAGGCGGCAGCGGCAGTGTCAGCGGCAGCGGCAGCGATGGATACACGGGTACCAAAGCTATGGTATGGAGGTCACTTTTTAAAAAGCTTGTTTTTTCCAGCGACTCAGAGCCGCTCGCGAGCGGCCAACCCTACTTATTTTCGTTTTTTTTTGCGACGTACGCCATTATGGAATAGGTTTGTTATGCCGCGCCAACAATATATTTGTTTAGGTCCGATTGTTTTAATGATCTAAACTCGGTAGTGAATACGAGGTACCCCCCCCTTTACTGTAGAGACTCGGACATGGCATTTGAGGGCCCTAGAGGGCATTAGAGGGGGAAAACGTTGAAAAATTTGGACGACCGCAGCATCGGCCACCTGACGCAGCCCGAGCTACCGCGGCAGGGAAGGTGTTATGGTATTGCCCTGGGAGCCTGACTAAGGTTAGGAACCAGGAGCTAAAAGATATTGGATACCGAGATAAAAGACATTCCACATGCCCTTGTGGGCATGTGCGTATAGGGAAACAAGGGCACAGGGGATGATACGAAAAGGGTTTTGCCTCGCACACAGCGAACAGTCGTGGTCTTCGCCGTGGTCGTGTTCCCTTCCGTGACCTAAGGAATAATACAAACGAACTACTCGTACAGAGGAATATACAAGTGAGTGGCATCGTGGGACCTGCTTAGTAGAGAGACCTGCTGAGAATTACCCGTACCAGGGTACCTAAGTCATATCAAACCTTCAGGTTTCGACCCTTATCAAGAGGCGTTTTGTTGGCAGCCTGTGGCGAGAAACAGACTCATTACGCACACGAAGGTTTAAGTGAATTTCGGCTTTGGACACGTGCTACGATAGAGGTGCACCAGTTTTTTTCTGAGGCTCTTCACTTGAGGAGCTCTAAACCTCACCCGAAAACTGATTTAGAGAAAAACCTGAAAGTGCAACCCGATGTACAAACCCATGGCTTAGGTATACAGAATTCAGATTGAAAAAAAGAACGATATTCCGACGATTTTGGGTTAAGGAGCGCCGTCAGCCAGAAACAAAAAATCCAAAAAGTGCTACCTCTATCGTAGCACGCGTCTTTGCACCCTAGTCAAAGGGCGTTTTTTTTGGTAGCCTGTAGCGTCAACCCGCGATAGACAGACTCACTACGACAACGACGATAAGTTTAAGTGAACGTTGTGTTTGAACCCTAATCAAGAGGCATTTTGTTGGTAGCCTCTGGCATCAGCCCGCCATAAACGGACTCAATACGACAAGAACGACAATTTCTCGTTTGCACTTTGGGTTTTAACCACAGTCTAGAGGCGTTTTTTTGACAGCCTGTGGCATCAACGCGCGATAAACAGACTCATTACGGCCACAACGATACGTTTAGTGAAGTTCGGGTTTGGATCCTAATCAAGAGGCATTTGGTTGCTGCCTGTAGCGTCAACCCGCGATAAACAGACTCGTTACGATGACAACGCTAAGTTTAAGCCTCGCATATACTAATGGAAATACTACGTACCAGGTATCAAACTTTAACTTCAAGTACTTGATGTTTGTCACCAAACCATAGGTGCAGTCCCAAGGGGTTTACTACGTAAGTGGACTTTGGGATTGAACACTAGCCAAAAGTCGTTTTGTTTGCCTTGGGAAGGCAAGCTGGCCAACTGTCACTTGCCGCTAGTAAAAGCGCGCCTAGAAATTTCGCGCGTTGCAACGGTCTAGACTACAGCTGTAGAGGACGCAGCACTATTAATATTAGAGCTGCACCTTCGGTTTTTGCAACACATCGTTTTTGGAATCACTGTGGGGTTGTTTTCCAAGTAGTTAGAAGAGATGGAGCAAGAACGTTTGCCCAGACTGGAGTTCTTGACTCATTTTTGGGCTTAATATACGGGTACTTTGGCACGACTTTCGTAGGTGACCCATGGGCGACACATGGTAGGTCAATGGGTAGTCAACCCACGGGTGACCCACGGGTGACCCATGGGCGAGCCCTGGGGGACCCACGGGTGATCGATGTGGGTCCCATGGGCGATCCATAGGCGGCCCATATGGCTGATAGGTCACACATGATCGGTGACCCATGGGCGACCCATGGGCGGTCCATGGGCGATCCATGGGTAGGAAATGGGCAACGACCCGTGGGATACTATTACGATAAAGTCATGGGCGACCCACGCGCGCCCACGGGCAGCCCACGGGTGACCGACGGGCGACCTATGAGCTAGTACGATAAAGTCATGGGTGACCCACGGGTGACCCATGGGCTAGTACAATAAACTCATGGGTGACCCATGGGCGACGTATGGGCAGCTACCACCAAGTAATGGCGACCCATCGGCGACTTATGGGCGAACCATAAACTGTAGTAGTATCATGAAGTCCTAGGTGACCCACGGGTGACCCATGGACGACCCATGGGCGATCCATGGACTAGTACCACAGAGTCATGGGCGATCGACGGGTGACCCACGGGCGACTCACGGGCGACCCACGGGCGACCCACGGGTGACCCATCGGTGACCTACAGTATGTGCGACCCACGGGTGATCCATGGGCGGACCATGGGCGACCCATGGGCTACCAATAAAATTGCACGATAAACCCATGAGTGACTCATGGGCGACGCAGGGGCTACTACCAGCAAGTAATACAGGCGACCCATGGGCGACCTGTGGGCGAACCATAGGCTAATACCATGAACTCGTGGGTGACCCACGGGCGATCCGCGTGCAACCCACGGGCAACCCACGTGTGGCTCATGGGCCACCCACGGGCAACCCACGGGTGACTCATGGGTCACCCATGGGCCACGGATGGCCCACGGGCGGCCTGGCCCATGGGTGACCCACGGGCGATCCACGGGTGACCTACGGATGACTCATGGGCCACCCACGGGTAATACACGAGCAAACCATGGACAACCCGTGGGCGACGGGAGACCCATGGACAACCCATGGACAATCACTGATAACCTATAAAAGCCAATAATGTGCATGGCTGGGTTGTACATAGTTGTAATTTTCTTCTTGGTACTATAGTTCTACTCACTTGCACACTGCCATGGGCGACCAACGGGTGAGCCACGGGCGACCCGTGGGCTCCACGGGCGACCCGTGGGCTACTGCCATGAACTCGTCGTTGACCTACGGGTGACGCATGGGCGACCCATGGTGGACCCATGGTCGACCCACGGGTAACCCACAGATGACGCATGGGCGACCCAGTGGCGACCTACGGGTGACCCACGGGTGATCCACGGGCGACCCACGGGCGTCCCGTGGGCTACTACCATGAACTCATGGTTGACTCACGGTGGACCCATGGGTAACCCACGGGCGACCCAAGGGTGACCCATGGAAGATCCAGAGGCCACCCACGGGTGACCCGCGGGAGACCTACGGGTGACTCACTGGCGACCCGCGGACGGCCCACTGGTGATTCATGGGAGACCCTCTGGTGGCCCACTGGTAGTCCATGGGTAGCCCAAGGGCGACCCATGGATAACCCATGTGCGACCCGCCGGTGACCCACGGGCGACCCATGGGTAACCCAAGGGCGACCCATGGATAATCCATGGACCATCACTGTTTAACCTACGAATATAAATAGTCAATAAAGTGAGTTGCCGGGTTGTACATAACGTTCTTTTTGGTATTGAAATGCACTTGCACATTGCCATGGGCGAGCCACATGCTGCCCACGGGTGGCCCGCGGGCGACACATGGGCGACTTGTGGGCTACTCCTATGATCCTGCGGGTGATCCACGGGTGAACCACGCACGGGTGACCAACGGGCGACGCGCGGGTGATCCACGATCGGCCCATAGATGACCCACGAGCAACTCACGGGCGATCCACGGGTGACCCATGGGCGACCAACAGGTGATCCACGCGCGACCCACGGGGAACCCACGAGCGACCCATAGATAACCCATGGGCCATTGTTCTATATGAAATGCCAATAAGGTGCTTTGCCGGGTTGTGTAATGATCCATCGGCAGCCCATTGAGCGCCCATGCCTCGCCCGTGAGTCACCAGTGGGTCGCCCGCGGATACCCATGAATCCCTAGTGGGTCGCCCATGGGTCGCCCGTGGGCCGTGGATCGCCAATGACTTTGTGGTACTAGCTCACGGGTGACCCATGGGTCATCTGTCGGTCGCCCATGGGTCACCCGTGGGTCACCCCTGGGTTGCCCGTGGGTCACTCGTGGATCATCTATGGGTCGACCGTGTGTCACCCGTGGATCGCCCGTGGGTCGCCCGTGGGTCACCCGTGGGTCACCCGTGGGTCGCCCATAGGACAGCCATGGGTTTGTGGGGCTAGTCCATGGGTCGTCCATCGCCCATGGGTCACCTGTGGGTCACCCACGAGTTCACGGTACTAGTCCATGATTTGTGCATAGGTCGCCGAGCGATATGTCGGCCGCTGATATCCGTGGGTCACCCGTGCGTCATCAGTGGGTCACCCATGGGTCACCCATGCGTTTATGATGTACTACCCCATGGGTCGCCCATGGGTCACCCGTAGGTCTCCCGTGGGTCGCCCATAGGTATTCCATGGGTTTACCGTACCCTGGTACTGGTCTACGGGTCGTCGCCAATGGGTCACCCATGACGCGTCGTGGGTCGTCCATGGGTCGCCCATGGGTCGCCCACAGGTCGCCCATGGGTCACCCGCGGGTCACCATCGACTTAGTGGTGCCGTTCCTAACGAACGCAAAAAATCACGACTCTAGACAAAAAAATCACGATTCCTGACATTTTGAAATTCTGAAATGTCACGTTTAAAAACAAAAAATCACGTTTTTTTGTCAGGAGTCCTGACATCAATTTTTATGGATATTTTCAAAACTATTCAAAAAAATCAGGATTCCTGACAAATGTCATGATTCATGGATATGTCTCGTTGTTTTGTCACGATTCTAGACATTTTTTCTGTGTTCGTTAGGAATGACCCTTAACAGTAATAGTCTCCGATGAGTCGCCCATGGGTCACCCCCGGTTCGCCCACGGGGCACCCGTGGGTCATCCATGGGTATCCCACGGCAGTGCGTCCCATGGGACTCCAAGAGAATAGCCAAAAATACGCCAAATGTACGACATGACCGAGAAAATGACGCGTTATTTTGTCGCGATTCAATTCGTGATTTGGTATTTTTGCTCGTTAGGAAAATCCTTACCGGGGTAATTAACCCCTTCGGGGCTTCAGGGGGAAAAACTGCTGAACAAATATACTACATGTTGACCAAAAACGTTATTGGACACTAACAACGCTGCATTGTCGGATGGCAAATGAAATACTAACAACAATGGTGGTAGTATTAATGATAGGTGTCCTGTTGTCCTGTACTCGTAGCCTGAGGAAGAAAGAGTGTGAAGTGAAGGTGTTCCCAACCCGTCGTACGAACAGCACCCGGGGTTATTAGCTAGTGATACGTACAAGAGTACCCGATAACACTTTTACCGCTCCAAAATTCAACCCATACTAATTCCACGTAATTGATCCCCAAAAACATGCATGCATGCAGTTCTAAAAAGTTGGGAGTTAAGAGTTTGTCGTTTTTTGTTACCGATATTTCTGGAGGCGGAGGCACGCTGCTTCAACACAAGATACTGAGTCAAAAACAACTGTTTCTTAAGTGTTGTCACGCACCGTATATCGAGAGGGTAGGCACATACATACGTAAACCCAACCCGAAGCGCAAGCCCTGAAACCGGGGATATCTCCCAATTTTGTTCAGATTAATATCGTGTTTGCGGGATACCAAACTTGGTCGGGTACGAGTTGGGTAGGAAACATATATTAAAAGCAATGAAGACTTTGATGCCGAGGGAGCGCTAGCTCCCGAGGATTCAAAGAATCCTCTTCTTAATTGGTCGCGCATGTACAGCAGTAGGTAGGTGCACACGTAAGGAAGTAGAGGGTAAACCACCAAAAAAAATAGTTTGAGGGTGCCGATATTTATTTTTTTACAAAACTGACATCTGTATGTATTGTATGTATGTATGTATGTATGTATGTATGTCTGCAGCCGGGCTAGAATGCACACTGCACGACGCACACTGAACCGATCGCGATGAGCCCGGGGTCGGATTGACGAGGAAGATAGAGAGAAAGTTCTCTCGCTGGTTTCATGTCAAGTCATCAAGAGTTGGTAGAGGGAGCTCGATTTGAGTCGTCAGCGTCCTTCCTCTCGTCCCTCATCTCCCACCCCTGAAAAAACTAAAAAATTGGCGCTTGAAGGGATTTCGATTAAGTAAAATCGCATTTTTTAGGTGGGCATGGAGCAATGCCACTTACTCGAGCGCTTGAGACGATCACAGCAACATCCGTTACTGTGGTGCCCACAAGGCATCCCACTGCTTGATGCCTTCACGGCTGCTCAGAAGTACTCTCGCCCCCGTCCGCAGCACTTTGTTGGGTCTCGTGGAGCTCTGTCGGCGGGATACTGATAGTTCCGGTGGATGGGCAATTTGTGGCCAATTTTTGGTTTTCAAGCATGGAAAAACAGTCAGGTTAAGCCGCATTTTTTAAGAACAGTGCAAAACACACCTCTCAAGACACTCCCTCGCCGCGAGCGTCAAAGACACCCTACTACGGGAGAGGTTAGCCGGCATGCTTCTACTGTTCTGTGTTGCGCTCGGAGCGCGCGGGATTTGCCTGTGAGGGCCAGTGGTAGCAGGTGTGAGAGGCTTCGTCAGCTTGCCAAAACGAGTGCTCGCGTATCGAACGAGGAGTTTTTTTTACGAGGATATTTTGAATTTTTGAGTCGTATACGAAGCAAGCAGCCCTGGACTTTTTGTTGGGTTCTTGTGCCAGACAAGTATAGGTCTGGCGCGGGTCGCTTTTTTTTGGTAGCAGATCCAGTCCTTCTCCTATCCCCCGGAATAAGAGAAGCACTTGCACCCCTCGAGCTCGCCGAGCACCAGTATGCATGCGTGGTATGTGGTGTGTGGAGTTGGTTTGGTTTTGGACAGGATTTTGAATTTTTACTCGTATTCCAAAGGGCCACTATCAATACGTACAACTGCTGTCCTGTAACACATATGGTAAAGTTTGAGTATCGACCACTCAACCGGTCGAACTGACAGCTGACGGATCGAAATAGATACATGACACTGATACTCGTACATTATTACTCGAGCAACGCACGTAGCACACCTACGGAGTACAAGTATCATAGCCCTTTTCTCCTCGAGCTCGCCGAACACCAGCATCGAGATCTATATAATTAACTGCTGATGCTGCTGTTTATCAGGCACGTCGCTTGTCAGGCATGTCCCTCGTCACCCTCTAACACATATGGTAAAGCTGAGTATCGACCACTCAATCAACCGGTCGAACTCACAGCTGACGGATCAAAATAGTATGATACATGAGACTGATACTTGAACATTATTACTCGAACAACGCACGTAGCACACCCACGGAGTACGAGTGTCATAGCCCTTCTCTCCTCGAGCTCGCCGAACACCAGCATCAAGATCTATATAAACTGCTGCTGCTGCGTACCAGGCACGTCCTTTGTCAGGCACATCCCTCCACCCCCTTAAACACATATGGTAAAGTTGAGCATGGACCACTCAACCGGTCGAAGTCACAGCTGACGGATCGAAACATTATGATACATGACACTGATACTCGTACATTCTTACTCGAACAACGCACGTAGCACACCCACGGAGTACGAGTATCATAGCCCTTCTCTCCTCGAGCTCCCTAAACCATAGCATCGAGATATACATAGACTGGTGTTGCTGTGTACCAGGCACATCCTTTGTCAGGCACGTCCCGTATCCCCTTTTAACACATGTGGTAAGGTTGAGTATCGACCACTCAATAACTGATACTCGTACATTCTTACTCGAGCAACGCACACCCACGGAGTACGAATATCATAAACGATCTCTCCTCGAGTTCGCCGAACACCAACATCGAGATATAGAAACTGCTGCTGCTGCTGCTGCTGCTGCGTACGAGGCACGTCCCTTGTCAGGCACATGTCCCTCGTCCCCCTTTAACGCATACTGTTAAGTGATGCCAAAGGAGTCACAATAGGTTCTCCAGCTGGAAGGGCCATAGCTGAAGTGGTGGAGCTCTCGGTGGGTGGACAGACAAAACGTGTACCAGGTATATATATATTATTATTATGTTATATTGACTCGTCCTGGGATCACAGCGTAGAGCGTCCGCAGGAGAGAGTCCACAGGCGAGGGCCCATAGGAGAGACCACAGGAGAGGGCCCACCGAAGAGGAGTGACGGAAAAATAGACATGCGATAATTCCGCCTACTCGGGGATGTTCCTCCGCGTATTTCCCACGACAATAATCCCAAACTACCATTGGAACTCCCTATTACCGTCAACCACGTCAAAAACAGTACCAAGCACCAAAGTACAATCAACAGCTTCCCTGCTTTGTAATTGGTACGGTATGACACACCATATAATCATTTCCTCAAGGTAAAACGAGTCCATGAAAAATACAGTCACTCAATATTCTCCCTGCACTGTCGTGACAGAAAGAAAGATAATAGTACAATAGTCCCTGAAGGTCACTCCAGAAACCAAGAATCACAATCCAACGATAGCACTCAGAATCAATCACCGAAAACCGCAATCCAAAATCCAAAATCCAAAAACCCCAACATCAAACCAGTAATCAGCACTCAGTTGCCGTAACTGGAAGAGTTGAACCTCAGTAATCAAACGGACATCAACCGGTGAAATAGGTTTGAAACGAGTATACTAGCACGGTAGTCTCAGAACTCACTATAGAATCAGACAGCTGCCTCCCGGCTGGGTACACACCAAAAGCCAATCGCAAACTTCAAATGCTCAAATCGAAAACAAAAACAACGGCAGACTAGACAATGAAATGCAGAAAAATCCCATTTTCAAAAGTCCAAAATCAGTCGTCTGCCTCCCCAATTCCCCATCAAATGCATGATTTCCGTCCAACCAATCTCGATCTGCTCTTGTCTATACCAGGCTCTCAAAATGCGTTGGATCTACAAGACCTCTTGTTTAGAACAGAAACATGCGCATCCTAACTACGAACATGCATCCTTACTGTTACTCCAAACCCCCCCATTGACCTACAGACCTGGTCTTGGTTAAAATGGTAAGCTCCTGGAATCTCTCCATCGGGTATTAATAGTCATAAAAGACAGGCTGAACAAGTACTGGTGGCCAGCAGACCTGGTCATGGGGATTTACCATCATACTCTACGGAGCAAGCAACATTTCATGAGTCACATTATTGGTAATTCACGCCGTCCTCGCGGAAAAAGCAGTATTCGTAGCATTTTGTAAACCGCATTTGTGAAATCGCGCGTCGTCGCGGATATACTCAAAATTTATCACAGCAGTGGAATCTCTCAGCGTCGTCAGCGGAGATGTGCACCGAAACCAACATGAAAATTCTCCCGTCAAAGCACCATCATACAAACACCTAGCAAAAACGTCTACCAGTATATCACCTCAGCTCGCAAAGATCGTTGATCGACGCAAGGCTGCTAAGGTTTCCGCAGGATTGATTATTCATCATACCTACCTACTCCTACTCATCGCTAAAACATCATTCATACCTGTTACTCCCCCTACTCAAATCGTCCCCACAAGGCTATCATATTCCAGAGTTGACTGGGCGCCTATTTGACGTCGGGAAGACACAAATCCAAACCGTGTTTTGTGTCGAGTACCAATTAGTCAGAGCGCAAACCTCTCGCTACACTTCACGAGGTTATTGACTCGAGGGTCAAGTTATTCCGCATATTTCTTCCTGGAAATGCGACACGTGGTACCGTAGTGCTTCAGCAGTTTCACCCCATGCTGCTACTTGATAAGATACCGTGATAGTGAAATAATGATCCTCAGAACAGTTTGGTAACTTGATTTCACGCGTATGTGCAATACGGTGTCTTGCAGGGGTATTGGTCATTTCGTCCGCACTCAGCATTGCTCGTGTATAACGTACACAAAACCTTTGAGCACCTCTGGACTACAAGAAGTATTCAACCACCCCCCGTGATCAATGGATTTTGTACGCATTAACCATTAACAACGTACGTACATCAACCGCTATTAATGGGGAGGGGGGGGTCACGATCCTATGCAGCATTTAGCACTTTTTCTGTGCAATTTTGCTGTGCAAAGGACAGCTGTACA
>JAYJMJ010287213.1:0-11086 GCA_036873875.1 Laminaria ephemera
GTGCCGATGGACCTCCCGGGTATCGAAGTTCGCCCGATCACCGACATGACTACCAATCGGCACTTCTGCGAGGTGTACTTCACCGATGTGCGGGTTCCGGCCATCAACCTTGTTGGTGTCGAGGGAAACGCCTTCAAGCAGACCATGGTGCAGCTTGGTCATGAGCGTGGAGGTATCGATCGCTTGGTCTCGAACCGTCCGCTGTATGACTATGCGATGACTCTCGCCGACACCACCGATCCGCGAGTTCGCCAAGAAATCGCCCGCCTTGAAACCGGCTACCGAGTAGGGCGAATGTTGGTTTACCGCGAGGTGCTCCGGCAAGCGCCCGAAGGGTTCAGCGCCGCTACCAAGGCGTACTGCACCGAGCACGAAATCCGGGTGGCGGATTTCGCCTCACGGGTTCTCGGCGCCGCCGCCACGCTTGACGATGAATGGAGCAAGTAGATTGTGTATGGGCCGGCCTACACAATCATGGGTGGAACCTCCGACATCATGAGAAACATTCTTGGTGAACGAGTGCTGGGGCTTCCTCGCGAACCTAGATAAACCCTCAGATATTGGCGAGTTTTACCGATTTCGGTAGTGGACAATCGTTTTTGAAGACGGTTGCGGGACACTCTGCGCCGAGTAGCTCATGCGATTGCCCGAAATCACATGGACAGAACTCTTTTCCGCCTACGCCCCGTCAGCAAGACCTCGGTCGGCGTTCTTCTTGTTATCGCGCTGCTTGGCGCGCTCCTCGCCGTTGGATCACACACGCCCGCCGCGGCAGCGACACCGTTCACTTCGGTCTTTACGACCAATGCTCCAGGCGACATCACCTTTGTGTCCAACACGCTGCAAACCTGCAGTACCACCGGTACCAATGGGGCGACGTGCGTTTCGAATGGCCAAAACGGCAATGGGGCAAACAATCAACACACCATGATCAACGTCGACATCGACGGAGATGCGACTACCGCGAACTCTTCCTCGAACGATCTGACCTTGGGCGGCGGAGCAACAGTGCTGTTCGCTGGGTTGTTCTGGGTTGGGTATGCGCGGGTCGCCAACACCTTCGACTCGACGGTGAAGTTCGAGACGCCTGCGGGAGGCGGGTACACCACGATCAACGCGCTCGATATCGATAACCTCGGGTCGCGGCACTTCGGTGCGTACGCAGATGTGACCGGGCTGGTACAGGCTGGCGGCAACGGCACCTACACCGTGGCCGATCTCGACCTCAGTACGGGGAGCAGCGGTCGCTATGGCGGCTGGACCCTTGCGGTCGCCTTCGAAGACAACAGCGAGCCGTGGCGCAACCTGAGCATCTTCAACGGTTACGACTTCGTCTACAACGCCAACAGCTACAACGTGCCGCTTACTGTTGCTGGTTTTAATGCCCCGCCGGTTGGTCCAGTTCAAGCGAAGATCGGTGTGCAGACAGGCGAAGGCGATGCCGCCTACTCGGGGCCACGGACTCAGGTAAACGGCACAGACATCTTTGATGCGATGAACCCGGCGAGCAACGTGCAGAACTCGACCATCTCGATTCTCGGCACGCCTGCCAACACGTTGGCGAACCCGAGCTATCCCAACCAGCTCGGTTTTGATGCTGACATAATCGCGGCAAATGGATTGATCCCGCCAAGCTCCACGTCAGCGGAGCTTCGGTTCCGTTCAACGGGCGATGTCTATGGCGTCAACCTCATCAGCACGGCTATCGATATCTATGTTCCAAACCTCACTGCGAGTCTCGAGAAGACCGGTGACGACCTCAACGGTGAACTGCCTCACCCGGGCGACATCATCGAGTACCGCATGACCTTTGACAACAGTGGTGAGGACCCGGCAACCGGTGTGACGATTACCGACATCGTTCCGGCCGGCACAAGTTATGTCGCCAACAGTCTCAACATCATTCAGGATTCGACCAGTACTGGCTCGATGACCGATGCCGCCGGCGACGACAATGCGTTCTTCGACGCCGGCGCGAACTCGGCCACCTTCTACGTCGGTGACGGGGCAACGCCCACCGCTGGCGGAACGGTGCAACCTCTTTCCCAAGGCGGACAAGTCCATGAGGTTTCCTTCCAGGTGCAGGTCGACGACACATCGGCGTTCGCCACGGTCAGTAACCAAGCCAGCGTGGACTACGTCGCAGACTTCATCAACGAGGCCTACACCGCCACAACGAACCCGGTCGACCACGTCATCGTGCCGCTTGTGGATCTTTCGATCGAAAAGACCGACGCAATCGATCCGGTGAACTCGGGCGACACGATTGCCTACACCCTCGCTGTCGACAACGCCGGACCATCGACCGCTGACAACGTGGTTGCAACCGACACCCTGCCCACCGGGGTGAGTTTTGTCTCGGGCAGCGGTTGCACCGCCGCCGGTTCGACCGTTACCTGCAACCTCGGGCCAATTGCTGCGGGAGCATCGGGAAGTGTTGTCGTCACTGTTCTTGTCGACCCATCGGTCACCGGAAGCTCGGTGACCAACCTTGCCTCAGTCACATCTGACACGCACGAGCACGACACAACAAACAACTCCACAAAGGAGACGACGGCGCTGGGTCGTTCGGCAGATCTTTCAGTTGCCAAGAGCGCTCCGGCCACCACCGCTGGCGGAACCACGCTTACTTACACCGTCGACGTCAGCAACCTCGGTCCGTCCGATGCGCTGAATGTAACGATGTCCGACCCGCTACCTGCGGGCGTCTCCTATGTCTCAGCGGTGGCTGATCTCGGCGGTACTTGCACAACGGCGGTCGTCTGTTCATGGCCCTCATTGGCATTCGGAACGTCATCGGAAGTCACCATCGTGGTCGATGTACCGGCTTCTACGCCTGACGGCACGATTATCGTGAACACCGCAACGGTTAGCGGCACCGACCCCGACCCCGTTGCCGCAAATGACACCGACAGCGCGTCGACTGAAGTAATCCAGCTCGCCGACCTGACGGTGAATAAGACAGCACCCGCAACGGCCGTCATCGGCGACCAGATCACCTACAACATCGATATCGAAAACCTCGGCCCATCTGATGCGGTAAATGCCGTCGCAACCGACTCGGTGCCCTCGGGGGCCTTTGCTCTAAACCCGCTTGGCAGCTCCTCGGGTTGCAGCTTGGCGGCAGGCATCATCACCTGTGCCGCAGGAACTATCCCAGCTGGGGGGTCTGCGTCGTTCACCTTGCTCTTCGATATCGACTCCTCCGCAGCGGACGGAACAGTCGTTACGAACGTTGCTGCCGCTAGTAGCGATACCGACGACCCGGTCGCCGGCAACGACGACTCAACTGTCGATTCCACGCTGATCAGAGAAGCCGACTTGTCGATTCGCAAGGACGACAACACCGCATTGGCTATCGCTGGTTCGGCGATTACCTACACGCTTGAGTACGCAAATAGTGGTTACTCGGACGCCAGCGGTGTGGTCATCACCGACACGATTCCCACCGGTACGACCTTCAACGCCGGTGCCTCGGATGCCATTTGCTCGGCGTCAGGTTCCACTATCACCTGCGCGGTTGGCTCGGTCGCTGCTGGCACGAATGGCGTTGCAACCATCGTGGTTAACACCAGCCCGTTGATCGTCGACGGCGCAGCGCTCCACAACGAGGCCACAATTGCCGGTAACGAGACCGATCCGGCGCTGTTGAACAACAGCACATCGGTCGACACTCCGGCCGAACGCTCGGCTGAGCTTGAGATGACCAAGGTCGATGACGTCGACCCGGTCCTTGCCGGACAGAACGTCACCTACACAGTGACGGTCAAGAACATCGGTCCGTCTGTGGACGACAACATCGTCATGACCGACACGCTTCCAGCTGGCGTTACCTTTGTTTCAGCCAGTGCTGGATGTACAGAGTCTGCTGGCGTGGTGACGTGTCTGGTTGGCACCCAGACACCAGGTCAGGTGTCGAGCTTCGACATCACCGTTGCAACCGACTCGTCTCTTGCCTACGGAACGATTCTCAACAACAGCGCCTCTGCCAGTGGCGATGCGTCACCGGTGATGACGGTCACCGAGGTCACCACCGTAGAAACCGAAGCGGATCTGTCCGTAGCCAAATCTGGGCCGGCGACGGTCCTAGCCGGTACCTCTATCACCTACTTGGTTGCCGTCGCGAACGCTGGCCCATCCGATGCGCAGAACGTGCAGCTCACCGATGCGCTTCCAACCGGTGGCAGCTACAGCTCTCACACCGTCACCAGCGGCACCGGCACCTGCACAGCTACGGCGTCCAACGTCTCGTGTAGCCAAAGTGTGCTCGCCGCTGGCGCGACTTTCGCCGTTCAGATCGTTGTCGATCTGGCTGAGAGTCTTCCCGATGGAGGGCTTGCGACAAACACTGCCTTGGCCAAGACCGACACCAAAGATCCGAACCTTTCAAACAACGACGACAGCACCGATACCGACATCGATCGCAGTGCCGACCTTGAGCTTGTTAAGACGACAATCACTCCGACCGTTCTTGCCGGGGAGAAGGCCACATTCCAACTCACCGTCACCAACAATGGTCCGTCGGAGGCCACCGATGTTGTCGTCAGCGACACCCTGCCAGCCGGCTTCTCATTCGACGCCTCCGGTAGCTCCACCGACTGTGCTGCGGGCGTTGCTTGTAGCGTGCCGACCCCTCTGCTGACTGGGGAGAGCTACACCTTTACTGTGGTTGCCGATGTCGATGCGGTCACCGCAGAAGGCACCTACGCCAACAACGCGTCAGCCTCGGGAACCGAGCCCGATCCGGTTGTTGCGAACGATGACGCCAGCTCGGATGTCGAGGTGATCACCCAGGCGAACCTCTCGATTCTCAAAACCTCGAGCGACAACACCTTTACCCCGGGCACTTCGCATTCCTACGAAGTGACCGTTACCAATGCCGGACCGTCCGTCGCTCAGAACGTGGTGGCCACCGACGTGTTGCCCAGCGGTCTCACCTTCAACCCTGTCGGAAGCTCGCCTGCTTGCGCTGCTGGTGTCGCCTGCTCCGTCGCATCCCTTGCCTCGGGCGCTTCGTCTACCTTCACTATCGTCGTCGACGTCGATGCCTCGCTTACGGGTTCGGTACTCAACTCGGCTGATGTTGGCTCCGATACCGACGACCCAGACGTTTCGAATAACACCGACTCCGACACCACGCCGCTTGTTCCGATTGCGGATCTTTCCGTCGCAAAGTCGGCCGCTGCCACCGTGCTTGCCGGAAACGACCTCGTCTACACGATCGACGTCACGAACGCCGGGCCGTCCGACGCCGGCAACGTGGTCGTCACCGACACGCTTCCCGCCGGCGTCACGTTCGTTTCGGCACCTGGTTGCACCGAGGCTGGGGGAGTAGTCACCTGCTCCGCCGCATCGGTCGCCGCTGGCGCTGCAACAAGTTTCACCGTAACCGTTGCCATCTCGGCCTCCGAAGACGCCGGGACCATCCTCACCAACGATGTGCTGATCTCGTCAGATGCGAGCGATCCGGATCCGTCGAACAACGCCGACACGGTCGATACCGAGGTCCTCCGAGAGACCAACCTGACAATCGCCAAGAGTGTTAGCCCCACCACAGGAGTAGCCGGGGCGACGGTGACGTACACGGTCACGGTCGAGAACGCCGGCCCGTCGTACGCCGCCGATGTTTCTGTGCTCGACACCATGCCCAGCGGAATCACCTCGGGCAGTATTTCCGCGAACATCGGATCGTGCTCCAGCTTGGGCTCTGCGATCTCCTGCTATCACCCGGATCTGCCGCCCGGCACGCCGATGATCATTACGTACACGGGAGTCATCGCAGCATCGGCAGCCGACGGTTCAGTGCTCACGAACGCAGCGACGGTTTCGACCACGAGCGATGAGACCTCGGCAGCCGACAACAACGCGTCGGCCGACGTGACCATCGCAACCGATGCTGACCTATCGGTTACTAAGACGTCGGGCGTCACCGAAGTCATCGCTGGCGAATCCATCACCTACACGATCGAAATCGCCAACGCCGGCCCTTCCGACGCCCAGAATGTTGTACTCACCGATACGGTTCCGGCCGACGTCAACATCGACGCAGTTGCACCGGCATTCTGCTCGTTCACCGGCGGTACTGTTACGTGCTCGCCAGGCACGATCGCCGATGGCGACTCGGTCACTATCACGGTTGACGCCACCGTCTCTGAAGACGCAGTCGACGGTTCGACTCTCAGTAACACGGCAACCGCGACATCAGACACCTCCGATCCGGACCCGAGCAACGACTCTGGACTCGACGAAACAGACGTCGCGAAGTCGGCTGACCTTTCGGTGGCCAAAACGGCCGCAGTCGGCACGATTTCGGCTGGCGAAACACTTCTCTACAACGTCGTTGTGGCAAACGCTGGTCCATCAAGTGCCACGAGCATCGTCGTCACCGACACGCTCCCCGTAGGCGTCACGTTTCAACCGGTCCTTTCCGACACCAACTGTTCTGCGGTTGGTAGCACCGTTACCTGCAACTTCGCGTCGCTTGCTGCTGGGGCGGACTTCACGTTCGTCGTAGCGGTAGATCTCCCGGCCACGCTCGCCGACGGCACCGTCTTAACCAACACCGTTGCTGTCGCCGCCGCTGAAGATGACCCTAACGCTGCGAACGATACCGACGACGATGCGATGACGCTGGACAACCAAGCCGACCTATCGATCGTAAAAGATGCCAACGGAAGCGTCGTCGCTGGCGAATCGATCGCGTGGGATCTCGACATCACCAACAGCGGCCCTGCGGACGCCATTGATGTTGTGGTCACCGATACCCTTCCCGCCGGCACCACGTTTAACGCCGCTGGCTCTGACTCGCGCTGCTCGGCTGCAGGCCTCACCGTCACGTGTCTCTTGTCGGTCCTCGCAACAGGCGCCTCAGACTCGTTTGTCGTCGAAGTCGACGTCGCGTCATCGGTGGCCGACCTCGCAACCCTCACCAACGTGGCGGGAGTGGCCTCAAGCACCGATGACCCCGATCCGTTGGACGACTCCAGTTCAGACGACGTGCCCGTAACCCGAACATCCGATATCAGCGTCGTGAAGGCTGACATCTCCGATCCGGTCATCGCCGGCGACGTCGCCCAGTGGTCGATCACCGTGACAAACGATGGCTCTTCCGATGCCGACAACGTCACTATCGTCGATGCGCTCCCGGCTGGCTTCACCTTCGTTTCGGTCGATGACACCACGAACTGCTCGGCCACCGGCAACACAGTGAACTGCACATTCGCGACAGTCGTGGCTGGAAGCGACGTCGAAATCCTTGTAACCGCCGACGTGGACGCTTCACTCGCCGATGGCGCGACTCTGCAAAACACTGTCACCGTCGATAGCGATTCGAGCGTCACGGTTTCGGACACCGAAGACACAACGGTCAACCGTCAATCCGATCTACTCATCACCAAGAACTCCGATGGTGCGGCAATTGCCGGTACCAACCAGACCTACACCATCGAGGTAACGAACCAAGGGCCATCCGACGCCGGCAACGTCATCGTCACCGATGCCCTGCCCGCCGGCATCAGCTTCATCTCCGATGGCCTCGGCGCCTGCTCAGCGGTAGGAGCCGTTGTCACGTGCGCACTTGGTGCCATCGCCGACCAGGGTTCGGTCAGCTTCGACATTGTGGTTGCAGTATCCGATGCGGCAGCGAACCCAACCATCAACCAGGTCGATGTTGCCTCAGACAGCATCGACCCCGATACCTCCAACGACGACGCCAGCGACTCGGTGGACATCACCTACGAAGCCGACCTCCGTGTCGCGAAGACCGCAGCACCCGACCCGGCAACGCCTGGCGAAGACATCACGTGGACGATCGTGGTGACCAACGACGGGCCATCCGTGGCAAACAATGTGGTGACAACCGACGTTCTTCCACTTGGCGTTTCGTTCGTCTCGGCATCGGCAGGCTGCACCGAATCCGGTGGAACTGTTACCTGTACGGCCCCTTCGATGACCTCGGGAGCTCAGGTGACCCACACCATCGTGGGCAACCTCAACCCATCCATGTTGGGCTCGGTTGCGAATACCGCAACAGCTGGATCAGACACACCCGACCCCGACCCTTCGGATAATTCGGGCACGTCGACGACCGATCTTGAACCCTCCGCCGACCTGGCCTTCGCGAAGACATCGACCCCGGACCCTGTCGTCGCCGGCGAGCTGATCACCTACGCGCTCACAACAACCAACAACGGGCCTTCAGATGCGCTCGATGTGGTCGTTACCGACACACTTCCCGCCGACCTCACCGCAGTGTCTCTTTTGCCCGCTGGAGACTGCACCGTCTCTGGGCAAACCGTCACGTGCTCGACCGCCGTACTCCCGGATTCGGGCACCTACGTGGTCACCATCGAAGCGCTCGTGAACGAGGCTGCCGCCGATGGTTCGACCCTGTCGAATAGCGCCAGCGTCGTTTCTGACACCCCTGACGCTGATCCGAGCAACAACAACGACTCCGAGAACACCGGGGTCGAAAAGGAAGCCGACCTCTCCGTTGGGAAGAGCACCGTGCTCACCGAGGTGTCTGGTGGGCAACGCCTCATCTACGCAATCGATGTTGCGAACGCCGGACCCTCGAATGCCACCAATATCGTCGTCACTGACACTCTCCCGCCGGGCGTTGTGTACGACCCAGTGCTTTCCGATGCTGGGTGTACCGAGGCGGCCGGGGTCGTTACGTGCTCGTATCCCATTCTGGCTTCGGGAGGCGCGTTCAGCTTCAGCATCGTGGTTGACATCCCAACGTCGGTTCCCAACGGTTCGACGCTCACCAACGCCATCGAAATTGCCGGCGATGAGTCCGACCCAGACGCGACCAACAACACCGACACCCACGACGTCGATATCGTCAACGAAGCCGATCTGTCGATCGTGAAGGATGCCGATGGCTTTGCGGTCGCTGGCGAGTCGCTCTCATGGGATCTCGTTCTCGCGAACGCCGGTGATGCCGACGCCGACAACGTGATCATTACCGACACGCTCCCTGCTGGAACCACCTTCGATGCGGCCAACTCCGATCCGCGCTGTTCTGCAGCTGGGCTGGCTGTTACCTGCAACCTCGGAATCGTTGGAGCCGGAACTGGTGAGACCGTGGTGCTCACCGTTGATGTTGCATCTTCGGCTGCTGCGACGAGTGTGCTGACGAATACGGCTTCGATCGCGTCTGATACCGACGACCCCGACCTAACAAACAACTCCGGCTCCGATGGCGTTCCCGTGCAACGAGACTCCGAGCTCAGCATTGTGAAATCTGACGTGAGCGACCCGGTAGTCGCCGGTGGACTCGCTCAGTGGGTGGTGATGGTCTCCAACAGTGGACCATCTGATGCCAACAACGTCACGATCATTGACACCCTCCCCGCTGGCCTCACGTTGGTGTCGGTCGACGACACCATCAATTGTTCGACTGCGGCAAACACCGCGTCATGCAGCTACCCGGTGGTTGCGAACGGTGACACCGTGGCCGTCCTTATTACGGCCGAGGTCGACTCGTCGCTCGCTGACGGCGACACGATCCTGAACTTTGCGACAACCGAAAGTGATTCGAGTACGCCGGTTTCTGATACTGAAGGAACCACGGTGAACCGCCAGTCAGACCTTGCAATCACCAAGACCTCCGACAGCGCGGTGGTGGCTGGAACCAACCAGGACTACGACATCGAAGTCACCAACCTTGGACTCTCCGACGCAGACAACGTTCTTGTCACCGACATCTTGCCCGCCGGGCTCTCGTTTGTGTCCGACTCGCTCGGCGTATGTGTTGTGGCCGGCAGCACAGTCGAATGTGACCTTGGAACCATCGCTGCAGGTGGCGCAACGACCTTCACGCTGACGGTCTTTGTGGACGACTCGGCGGGATCGCAGACAACGAATAACGTGGTGGTGGACTCCGACAGCTTCGACCCGGTCCTTACGAACAACGCCGCCGATGACGTCACCGATGTGACGTTCGATGCCGACCTTCGTCTCGAAAAAAGTGCGGACCCCGACCCGGCAACACCGGGTGAACAGATCACTTGGACACTTGTGGCGGCCAACGACGGACCGTCGGTGGCTCTCAATCCTGTGGTTACCGATGCACTCCCAGCGGGCGTGACGTTTGTGTCAGCCTCAAGCGGTTGCGCCGAGACAGCCGGCACGGTGAGCTGCACCGAGGGATCACTCGCATCCGGATCTTCGGTTACCTATGAGATCACCGTGATCATTGACTCGGCCTTTACCGGACCGCTCGTCAACGACGCATCGATTGCCTCGGACACGCCAGATTCTGACCTTGCAGATAACTCGGCAACCTCGTCGACCTCGACGGAGCCATTCGCCGACCTCAACCTCGAAAAGGTGCTGCTTACCAATCCGGTCATTGCCGGATCGCTCGCCGACTTCGAGCTTCGGGTAACGAATACCGGATCTTCCGATGCCGTCGATGTTGTGGCGGCCGATGTGCTCCCCGCCGGACTGACGTTCATCGGAGGGAGTGCCGATTGTATACTGCTTAGCCCACCTGCTCCGACCGGTTCAGTTAGCTGTACCACCCCGACGCTCGTAGCTGGCGGAGACGTGACGTTCGCGATCACCGTGGCCGTCGATAGTGCAATTGTCGATGGCGATGTTCTGGTCAACACCGCACGCGTTTCGACGAGTACCAACGACCCCAACCCCGATGGTGATGAAGGTTCCGTCGAGATCCCTGTCGCTCGGACGTCCGAACTTACGTTGAGCAAGGTGTCTCTCACCGAAGAGGTCGTTGCCGGTCAGCCGATCGACTACGAAATTACCGTCGCCAACCTTGGCGCTTCCGATACCGACAATGTGGTCGTCATCGACGAACTTGCAGCAGGACTCACACTCGACACGTTGAACTCAACCGACTGCGTCCACGTCGATGGAACGATTACGTGTTCGGCTCCGGTGCTCACCGCTGGAGCGTCGATCACGTTCGGCTTTACCGCTTTGGTTGATGAAGGGTTCGATGCGGGAGCCACCGTCCGCAACGCAGCGACCGTTACGTCCAACAGCAGTGATCCGGTTGAAAGCATTGATGAAGTCGCTGCTACCGCTACGTCGAGCATCGCGGTAACCAAGACCGTCG
>JAYJMJ010287222.1:0-11086 GCA_036873875.1 Laminaria ephemera
CGATCTTCAACCGTGCCTTTGGCGGTGAGCATGATGATTGGCACGTCAGATGTTTTGCGTAGGGTTTGGCAAACGGTGATGCCGTCTAATTTGGGGAGCATGAGGTCGAGAATGATGAGGTCGAATGGGGTTTCTAAGGCCATCGCTAACCCAACTTCGCCGTCTCGTGCCACAGACGCGACGAATCCCGCTCGCTGGAAATAGGCCTCCAGCCAGTGGGCGATGCGTGCTTCGTCTTCGACGATTAGGACGGTGTGGTTCATAAGAATATGCCGCAGGTGCCAAGGCGCGTTGGACGCACCTGGCACCTGTTGGTGTAGATTATACAATGGATTTAGCCCGTTGTTTCGTCGTTGTCTTCGTTGAACGATTCATCTTCGTGGTCGAAGTCGTCATCATCACAGTCTTCGTCCCACTCGTCTTCGAGTTCGTCGAGGGTGCTGTTGACTAGGTCGTTGGCGATAACGGCCGATTCTGCTTTCATCTCAGCCGCTTCCGCGTCATCAATTAAACCAGCCGCCAACAGCGCGTCAACCTCTGCGTTTTCTGCCGCAATCAATGCATCAATCACAGCCTGTGGCTCAACGCCGTTGGCTTGGGCAATGTCTGCCCCCGTTTTGCCAGCATCGAGGTCGTTCCACAACGTGTCTTCGTCGATGCCGATGACATCTTGGGCAACTTTGAACGGATCATATGAAACATGGTTAACGTCAAACGCTGCCCATTTGGCTGATTCTGCGCGCCATTCGTCCGCTTCCGCTTCATCGATGTAGCCAGCGTCTAATTCTTCTTGAATCCACTGCTCTTCATCAGCGACGATGTAATCGATGAGAACCTGTGGCGCTACGCCTTGGGCGGTGGCAATATCAGCAAGCGATTTGCCCGCGTCCATTTCGTCGAATAAGGCGTCAACGTCCATGTTGAGCAATTGTGCCATCTCTTCAAAATAGACGTCGTCTTCGTAGAAATCTTCATCATCTTCATCATCTTCGTAGTCGTCGTAATCGCCATCGTCGTAGTCATCTGAGTCGTAATCATCTTGGTCTTGAGCGACCTCGCCTGTTTGGGTGGGGGAATGTGGCTGAACGCCACCCTGCGGTTCGGCCGATACCGATCCAACCATAATCCAGCCAATTGCCGCAAACAGTGCCAGCAAAAGCACGCCAATCAGCGCAATAAATTTTCGGGTACTAAGTGTTATATTTGACATTTGTTATACTTTATCCTTGTTAATATTTTTCATATAGTCAGCTAGCTATACTGGTAAGTATGAAATACAAATGTGGCGCAATTATGTCAGAAGTTGGGAAATTTCTGCGCCGCAGGTAACTATAACTAATCGAATGGGTTATTTCTTCTTATAGAAACCTACTCATTCTGAAGGAAAAACAAACATGAAATTTTTAGCACGATTAATCGTCAACGCGCTCGCACTTGGTGCAGCCGCGTTTTTTGTAAACGGCATCAACTTAGCAGGCATTTCGCCTGAATTTAATCCAGCAGGCCATTGGGTCAACATTCTTATCGTAGCGGCCGTTTTTGGCTTCGTGAATGCGATCATCAAGCCCATCACTAAACTCCTGAGTCTGCCATTCATTTTAGTAACGCTTGGTTTATTCACCCTAGTCGTCAACGCCGCCATGCTTGGTCTTACAGGCTGGTTCTCAAGTAGCTTGAGCGTTGCTGGCTTTGTGCCAGCTTTACTCGGTGGCATTGTGATTAGCCTTGTAAGCACAGTTCTTGGCAATGTGCTTGACGATGATAAACGCAATAAAGCAAAACGTCAGTCACAGCCGCGCCCCCAGCGTAGCTAAATTTTAGAGAATAGATGCCTCGGCATCTGGTTAAACCTAAACGCCGCATGTCAGCAATGACATGCGGCGTTTTTTGTTTTTTAGTGACGTTCTTTGAGGCCGTTGAATTGACAATTAGCCATTGGATGTTGGCTATTGATTGTTTTCTAGTTAACCTACTGTTCCTTCCGCATCAAGGTTTTTAAAACAGTATTTAGCCCGATTCGCCCGTGCGCGTTTTGACCATTTTGGGGGTGACATTGAGGCGATTTTTTAACGCAAAGGGGCGAAGGAGCGAAGAAGGAATTGTTCTTTCCCTTTGCCCCTTTCACTCTTCGCGTTGTATCTTTTTGTCTTTCGCTTGACGTTCTTTGAGGCCGTTGAATTGACAATTAGCCATTGAATATTGGCTATTGATTATTTTATAAGATAGCCGCCATCAACCATATAAACGCCGCCCGTACAGTAGGCCGCCGCATCAGACGCCAGAAAAACGGCCATGCCTGCGAGGTCTTTTGGTTCGCCCAATCGACCTAGCGGAATGCGCGCATTAAACCGCTCTCGCGTCGCCTCATCCTGCCACAAAGCTTGGCTAAATTTTGTCTTTATCAGCCCAGGCGCAATCACATTGACGCGAATATTATCCGCGCCCCAATCCTGTGCCATTGCTTGGCTCATGTTGATTAATGTCGCTTTGCTTGCCGAATACATGCCAATTTTTTCTTCAGGCTTAATGCCGCCAATGGAGCTGATATTGATGATTGAGCCGCCGCCGCGCGCACGCAATGTGGGCAACGCACGCTTGCAAATTTCCAGCGGCCCTTGCACATTGACGGACATAATTTTGTCAAACGCGCGATCATCAACCGCGTCAATTGGGCCATAAACGGGATTGGTCGCCGCATTGTTGACGATGATGTCGATGCCGCCAAACGCGGCAATCGTTTTGTCTACGATGTCGTGCGTGTCGGGATAGTCGCCGATTTTGGCCGCGATGCCGACTGCGCTTCCGCCAGCCGCCACTATTTCGGCGGCGACGGCGTCAACCGCTTCTTGGCGACGACTGCTGACGACGACGTGTGCGCCATACGCGGCGAAGCCAACGGCGATTCCTTTGCCGATGCCTTTGCTTGCGCCTGTAACGAGGGCGACTTTGCCATTGAGGTTAAAAAGGTTTTGCTGTTTCATTAACAATTGATCATTAGGTATTGACTATTGAATATTAATATCGGCCGTTTCGATACGCTTCCTTATGATGCACATACGCATCGGCCGCTTTCATCCCCGCCCCACGATTTTTCTCTTTTATATCACCCACAACCCGCGCAGGCACACCCAGCACCATCGTCTCCGACGGCACAACCATATTCGGCGGCACAACAGCCCCCGCGCCCACAATCGCGCCGTAGCCAATCTCCGCGCCGTCCAGCACAATTGCGCCCATGCCAATCAACGCCCCGTCATGCACCGTGCAACCATGCACAATGGCGCGATGGCCGACCGTCACATTGTTGCCAATAATGCAGGGAAACCCTGCCGAGGTATGTAGCACCGCACCATCTTGGATATTGGAACGATTGCCGACGCGAATCTTGTCAGAGTCACCCCGTGCCACCGCGCCAAACCAGACGCTCACATCTTCGCCCAGCACCACATCGCAGCGCACCGTTGCCGTGTCGGCAACCCATGCTGAGTCAGGAATAGTTGGTTCAATTTTAGCCATAATTTTTAGTGGGAAGACAAAAAATCTCCCGATCTCCTAATCTCTCAGTTACTTATAGGACTTACGCAAAATGCCAAGAAAGCGGCGGCTGAGCCTGTCGAAGCCAAAGCGTACACCCATTGACATCCTCAATATGCGTAAGTCCTAACTTAATTACGTAGTCCCATCTGGCAGTTCCGAAACCTGCACAATCAGCTTGCCATTATTCGCACCCGAAAACAGCATATTGACTGCCTCTGGCGCATTCTCTAAGCCATCAACAATATGCGTACGGTATTTGAGCTTGCCTTCCCCATACCAGCCCGCCATCGGCATAATTGCCTCCAGCGCACGGTCTAAATAGTCGAACACAATCATGCCCTGAAGCCGCGCACGCTGAATCAAAATGTTGGCATAATTATATGGCCCAGGCACAGGCTCTGTGGCATTATATTGGGCGATAAGTCCGCACAGCGTAATGCGTGCGCCAATGTTAATCTGTCCTAGAACCGCGTCTGAAATTGTCCCGCCGACATTATCAAAGTAGACGTCGATCCCTTTGGGACAGGCCATGCGCAAAGCGTCGGCGACATTTTCAGTTTTGTAATTAATGGCTGCATCTGCGCCTAACTCATCAACGAGATAATCACATTTTGCATCACTGCCAGCGATGCCGACGACGCGACAGCCCTGAATTTTGCCCATCTGCACAACCAGCGAGCCAACCGCGCCTGCCGCACCGCTGACGACGATGGTTTCCCCTTTTTGTGGCTGTCCAATTTCTAGCAGACCAAAATAGGCGGTTAAGCCAATGTGTCCAAACAGACCAAAGTGCGCGTCTAGCGGAATGCCAGGGACGGGGGGCAAGACGGCTAGATCGGAGCCGTCGCTCACGTAGTGCGTTTGCCAGCCCATCATGCCTTGCACGATGTCACCTTTGCTAAAACGGCCGTTTCGCGATTCTTCAACCACGCCGATACAAATGCCGCGCATGACGCTATCAATTGGCACAGCGGCCACGTAGGTGTCACCCGCCGCCCAGCCACGATAGGTTGGATCCATGGAGAGATAAATGACGCGGCTTAATACCTGACCCTTTTTAAGTTTTTTTGGGAGTGGCGCTTCTTGCCATTGAAAATTCTCTTGTGTAAATAGACCTGTGGGACGGGAGGCAAGAAGCCATTGTTTATTGTTCATTTTTACGATTTCCTCAAACTTTTGGGTGTTGTTCATTCTATTTTACTGCACCCCTTCACAAAGTTGTATAGAAGCAACTCATGAGCTGCCTAAATTTGTTTTAAGTTAAGTGGAAAGCAAAACTTTTATAGCGAATCTTTCGCCCAATCTTGGATCAGTTATGACTCATCTTTACGGTAGAAGAAACAATTATTATAGGGGCAAATCGCGATTCGCCCTAGATTCGCCACGCGCAAATCTTTAGCTTGATAGATAGTGGGTTTACCGTGACGAACCCTGATTTGCGCGATTTTTATTTACCACACCAATTTCATAACATTTGTGAAGATTACGCAAAATAAAGACTGGAGTACTTCCAACCACCGTACTAAAACAGTAGGCTATGGATAGGTTTGAAACCATAAGAAGGATTTTGCTTGTGAGCAAAACCTAGCCACTAAATTAGTGTGGCGAAAACGTAACGGTAATAACGTATAGGTAAAACAATTAAATATGACAGTACGTAATAGTAGTTCAATTACGACGACGCTTGTTGAAACAACCCCGCCTCCTCATCGCTCCTCAAAACCGTTGGTTCAAAAAAATACAATTGTAGGAAAAGGATTTATACTTGTAACATTGCTTCTAAGCATGATACTTGTGTCATCCGCTTCCGCGCAAAACAATAGCGAACCCCCTTCGCTTGCGCCATTAACGACGTATTCTTACGAATACACAACAGCCATAACCATTCCTGATGATGAGTGTCCCACTTATACGGAAATTCAGATCAACGTAACTGATGATTTCACGGTAGACGATCTAAATATTGGTATTAACTTGTCTATTACTAGACAACAAGATATGAAAATTAGGATTACGTCACCTGATGGGACAAACATTACCTTATTTGATGATCTCGGCGGTACAAATGATAACTTCGACGTTACTTTTGATGATGAAGCAAGCTCAGATATAGGTAATATATCTGGCAACCACGACGTAGGAACCCCCTACTATGAGCATAGCTTTAACCCTGAAGGGGGTGCTTCACTGTCTGATTTTGATAATGAAAATGCCATGGGGAATTGGTCATTTAGTATTTGTGATACTACAAGTGATCGAATAGCCACTATTAATCGAATGCTTCTAACATTTGATGGCACGTCAACGACGCCACCCGCGCCTCCTGCACCTTGCCCAACTTGCCCAGCACCTGTAGCCACCTATTATCTTCCTGGTCAAGAAAGCGATATTTATCAGGCTTTTCTCGACATTTGGAATGGCCCATCAGGGTGTGATACATCAAAGGCTGATCCTAGCAATCCAGTCACCAATTTCAATGCTATTACGATAAATAAAGATGGCACGCATATTTATTTTGACCATTGGGAAGATGGTGGGTATGAAGTTAACCCGTTGATTCCTGAGCAATTAGAAACTCAGATTTGGGGCGACAATGATATAACCAACGGTATTGCCCCAGGATTTTCCACAGACGTTTTCCAAGCAGGTGATGTCGTCATCATGAATGATACATTTGATACAGCAAATGCTGGCACCAGCACCTATTTTGACGGACGCGATAAAATTATGACATCCGAATATGTCGCCGCGACACGTGCTTTATGGGCAAATGGGTCTTCAACCTTAATGGCTGGGGCATGGGAGTTATACCCAACATTTTTCTGGGGAACTGACTATTATGTGCCTGTTGGCGGAGATCTCGCTGATATTGTTGACTATGAAATGTTTTCTTATACAGCGGCAATTATTACTGCTTCTGTTGACAATACTACTGTTTCGTTAAACGGAACGCAGGTTGACATTTTAGAAGAAGGGGAAACTCTCTTACTAGGTGGAAAAGATGGTGATGCGCTCAACGTAAACGATCATATCGTAACCTCCAGCCCATCGGAAGTTCATTTACTCACTGGCGATGTCTGTGATGATTATGAATCGCGTTTTATGACATTGTTTCCAAAAAATTCTTGGTCGAGCAGCTATTATTCGCCTTCTATCGTTGTTTCAAATACGAGTAGTCGCGCACAGGATACAGTTCTTTGGATTACCAATTCAGAACTGACGTCGATAGATGTAACTGTTGAAGAATCAGATGGCACCACACGTGTGTTTACAATTGCTTCTGGAGAAACACAATCGGTTACGTTTACCCAGAGCGGCGCAGCACATGCTTATACGACGGGTGGAGAACCCTTTCAAGTAATCAATACGATGGCAACGGGTGTAGATGATCCTAGCGATAATGCTGCCTACGATTGGGGCTATTCATTGATCCCTGAAGGGTTTTTATCGTCTAACATCATTGTTGGCTGGGCGCCTGGCGACGATCCAATTTATACGGGTTCAAACGATGAAAACAGTGCGCCTATCTGGATGACAGTTGATTTCCCGACTGGCTCTACTAGTACGGCTACTTCTGTAGATGTTTGTGTAGATTATGTTGGAGATGGCGGTAGTTTAACAGATAGTGGTACGGGATATACATATGACAAATTGTTGACGGTTGGTATTCTTGAACAAGAAATTATTTATACTGACTTAGACAATAATGGTGTTGCTGATGATACTGAAGACCAGACTGGGACACACATTTGGGTTTGTGATGGCAGTGATGCACTAATTGCTGCGGCGTATGGACAGGATCCAGATACTGCACACTGGGGGTCTCCTGCAATTGATCTCGGCACAGGTATTCCTAGTTTACCTTCTGTTTCTATTGGTAAATCTGTGCAGCTTGTCAATGATATTCATGGCAATGGTTTATTTGATATGGGCGATACTGTAAAGTACACCGTGACGGTTGAAAATACGGGGACTTCGCCTATTTCTGCAAACTCAGTGGGCATTGCAGACGATTTGCCAGAGGCATTATCTTATGTCTTAAACTCAACTTATGTTGATGATGGCTCGACAAATGCGCAAATTGCTGACTCTGGCACAACGGATTTCCCACTTGATGAAGGGTATGTTTATCCAAATCAGATTAATCCAGATAATAGTGCGATATTTACTTATGAAACTGTGATTGTAGATAACCCAGAAGGGTCTATTGAAAATATTGCTACGGCAACGTTTGGTTCGTTTACGCCATTGAGTATGGTTGCGTTTACGGTGCAAGATCCTGGGGTTATTGGTAATTACGTTTGGTTGGATGAAGATGGTGATGGTGACCAAGATGCTGGCGAGGATGGCATTGCTAATGTAACTGTGCGCTTGTTTGTTGACCCAGATGGTATTCCCAATAATGGGGATGAGACTGAGGTGGCAACGACTAAAACTGACGCGAATGGTGGCTATCTGTTCACTGACCTCCCGCCATTGGGTTATATTGTTAAAATTGATACGACGACGTTGCCTGCTGGTTTGGCGGAGAATCCGACGTATGATGAGGATGGGACGCTTGATCATGAAACGGCCGTTTCTCTGACGGCTGGCGAAGGACACTTAACGGCCGATTTTGGCTACAACTGGACATCCACCGCTGACACCAACGACGCAGGCACAGGCGCAGACGGCGCAATTGGCGACCGCATCTGGATTGACAGCAACGGTGATGGTGACCAAGACGGCAATGAAGTTGGCTTGGCTGGCGTTGGCGTTGCCCTCTACTACGACTCAGACAGCGACGGCATTATCGACGCCCTTTATCCGAGCGGCACGACAACAACCGATGCCGAAGGCACCTACATTTTTGATGAGCTGCCTACAGGCATTTACGATGTTTACGTTTACGGCGACGCAGCAAATGAACCGAGTGTAGGCTCTGCCCCACCTGCGACGGGTACTGCGCCAACTGGTTACACACAAACAGGCGACCCCGATCACTTTAGCTTACCCAGCAGCAGTGCGTTTCTTGGCGCTGGAGACAACATGACAACTGAGCCAATTTTGCTTGGCCCAGGCGATGTCTTTGTCAACACAGATTTCGGCTATCAGCCAACCAGCGGCAGTGATATTGGTGATACTGTCTTTATCGATAATGATGGAGATGGTGTTGTCGATGCCAATGATGTGGGCATTCCTAATGTGACTGTTGCCTTGCTAAACAGCAGCGGTGACGTCATTGCGACAACGATTACAAACGACAGTGGAACCTATTTGTTCCCAGATTTGCCCGCTGGCGATTATCAAGTTTGGATAACTGACACAGACAATGTATTGGGTGAGCTTGACCCGATTAGCAATCCAACTGGCGACAGCACGCTTGATAACACGGGGCCAACGGTTACGCTAGATGGCACAACGGATAACCTTGACCAAGATTTTGGCTATGCGCCGCCGTTGCATACGGCAGGTGATGGTATTATTGGTGATACTATTTTCATCGATTACGATGGGGATAATTTGCCAGATGTTGGGGAAGGGCTGGAAAATATTACTGTGACGCTGGTGAACGCCAGTACGTCGGATACGGTGGAGACGTTGACGGATGAAAACGGCCGTTATTACTTCGGCGACCTCGACCCAACCGCAACCTATGTCGTCTCCGTAGACGTCGCCACACTGCCCAGTGGCTTAACCAACAGCGTTGACCCCGACGGCGGCGCAGACAGCAGTTCGTCTGTTGACTTATCTGCTAGCGGCGGCATAAATCTCGACCAAGATTTCGGCTATATTGCCCCCACGCCGAATACAATTTCTGGCACACTTTGGGAAGACGCAAGCATCGATGGCACACTGGATGCTATAGAAACAGCGCGTTTTGAAAATGTGACCATTGTGCTCTTAGATAGCGTTGGCGACATTGTGGCGACAACCACCACAGACGCCAGTGGCAACTATAGTTTCGCAGGGTTGCCAGACGGTACATACATAGTTGATGTAACAGATGAGGACAATGTTCTCGCAGGTCATTGGCACGCAGATGGGCCAAATGATGGTGTGAATAATAATAGCCAAGTTGACCCATACACAGTTAGTGTGTCTGGTGGCGCGACGGATGAAACGGCCGATTTTGGCTACTATCTTCTCGGCGCAGCCATTGGCAACTTCGCTTGGATTGACACAATCATCGACGGCAAACAAGAGGCTGGCGAAATGGCCGTTCCCGATATTGAAGCAACTTTAATTATTACCTTCAATAATGGCGACACAGCGACGATGTTCACTAAAACAGACGTTAATGGCTGGTATCAATTTGCCAATTTGCTCATTGACGAAGACCACATCAGCCTCGGTTCGGCATTGGCACCATTAGCTATTTCGGCAGACCCATCGCCAAGCTTTGCGCTAACCTTTAGTCCACCAGCGGCCAATTCATCTGACTATACAATTACCACCAACGATGCGTCAGGCATTAGCGATCATGAAGACTCAGATTGGGATGGCTCAACCCCCATTGTGACGGCACCTGTTCGTGGGTATACCAACACATCATTAACTAATATGTCTGAGAATATTACCTCGTATGATGTCGGATTTATCAGTGCGCCAACCGTTGTAAAGATGCAAAATACAGGTGTAACTAATAATGCTAAGTTGGGCGGAAGCTTGCTGACGATAGGCGGTTTAATCGGCCTAATTACCTTGCTTGCTAGTGGTTTACTTTTGTTGCGGTTTTGGAGGAGAGACCAATCTGCTTAACAGCTTAGTAAGCTATTTCAATTAGCGCGACGAAATTCTGTCGAGAATTTCGTCGCCCAAACGGCGCACTCATTTTGGGTGCGCCGTTTTTTTATGCTAAGATTCGATTGTTTTTTGGAGAATCTTGCCCTATGTCAACTGAAACCATTTTTTCCATTGTAAATGCTATAGTCGTTCCATTTTGGGTGCTGATGATTGTGCTGCCAAAGTGGGATTGGTCGAAACGCATCATTGGCTCGGTCTGGATTATTCTGCCGCCTGCGCTGATTTATGTGTATATGTTGTTGAGTAATTTTGATATGGGCGGGATGGCGGAGTTGATGAGTCCGACGGCGGAGACAATCGGCCGATTACTCTCCACACCCGAAGGCGCAACCACAGGCTGGGCACATTTCCTCGCCCTTGACCTCTTCGCTGGCCGCTGGGTCTACCTCGACAACCTCACCCAAAAACTGCCTAATTGGCTCGTCTCCATCTGCATTCTATTCATCTTCATGACAGGCCCCCTTGGCCTCATCGCCTACCTCATCGCCCGCCTTGTCAGCAATTCTACCCAAAGTCGATAGCTTGCTCATTGAGGAAAGAACACGCCGTCATTTGTTTTCTCTGCGCCTCCGCGTTAAATTTTTCCGACAATTGAAAAACGCCTAAGTAACCTACAGTTTCAAAAATCTTTAACGCGAAAGGTGGAGAAAGGGCGAAAAAGTGAATAAAAAATCTGTTTGTATTGGTTTATCCGCGAAATCCGCGTCCAAATAGACCTTAGAAACCAAACTGTAGGTTAACTAGAAAAACGCCATAATTAAAG
>JAYJMJ010287232.1:0-11085 GCA_036873875.1 Laminaria ephemera
GCTGTTGACCCTGGTGCTAACTAGTACTAAGGGGAGTCGCCGACCTATAATCCTTCATGAGGACATACACAACCCGTGACACGCGCGATCGGAGTATCACACACAGCTTCGCAAAGATGAGTTTCGACGAAATCCTAGATCTCACAGCTGTTGTGTATTTTAATTTTTTTTTATAAAAATGTTAAGTGCTACCCGAAGAACAGTCCCTCCCATGGTCTAGGTATACGGCGAACAAAGTTTGCAAAAAATAACGAAATTCTGGACGATTTTGGGTTAAGGAGCTCCGTCGTTCAGAAAACGTTTTGAGTAAAAAAGTGCTACCTCTATCGTAGCACGCGTCTCGGGACATTGGGACACACTAGTTGGATTCAGATTAGGATCACTTCTTCTGCTGGAGGGGTGAGAGTTTTGTTGACACAAGGAGCTGGGATTTAGAATTGGATCGTTTCTGCAGGAGAGGAGGTTTTGTTTTGGGGATAACTACTTGGATTCAGACTAGGATGGTAGTTGTCGGCGTGAAAGGGTTCAAACTCGTCGACTCGTGCCTCGATAGAGGTGGCACGTTTTTGGCTGAAATGTTTTCTAAATGACGGGGCTCCTTATAACCCAAAATCGTCGGAATTTCCTAATTGTTTTGCAATTGATTTCGTTGTATACCTAGGCCATTATTGTTCATCGGGTTGCACTTTCAGTCTTCTCAAAATCTGTTTTTGGGCGAGGTATAGAGCTCCTCAAGTGAAGAATAACCCTCAGAAACAAAATGGTGCACTTCTACGAGTATCGTAGCCTGCGTCCGTCGACCATAGGCCGCTATGCCAGTCCTTCGGTCTTCCGGCTTGTCCCGGATTCTCCCCGCCGGCCAGCGTCGCAAGCGTCACCCGACTGGAAAACCGCCGCTCGTTTTGCCACGCCACTGCGACCGCAATTAAGAGCCGTCGTTTACGGGTGCTCGTTTCGACGCTCTCGCATTGTTCCACCATATATAAGCGAATGTGACCATTTTAGAAATACACCCCCCCTTTAATACCCCGCTGACGCGTGCTACGATAGAGGTAGCACGTTTTTGGAATTTTTGTTTCTGACTGACGGCGCTCCTTAACCCAGAATCGTCGGAATGTCGTTCTTTTTTTTCCAATCTGATTTTTTTGTACATCTAAGCCATGGGTTTGTTCATGAGGTTGCATTTTCGGTTGAATCAAAATCAGTTTGCGGTTTAGGTTCAGAGTTTCTCAAGATATGAGCCTCAGAAAAATATGGTGAACCTCTATCGTAGCACATGCCCATTTTTTTTTGGCGACGAACTAAATCGAATTATTGTAGTGTTGGATTCCTTTTGCAATGGTACAAGGGCCGCATTCCCGGTCGACACATTCGTAACCCTACGATGCAACGCCCCAAAATTTAATTGATTCACACTAACTCAAGACATGCATTATTTCCGCCGTCGAAGCAGACGATAGAGAGTATGGGCAGGAACGGTTTGTAGGCACGAGCTTGTCAGATACTTTTCAAGGTCGACTTTTTTTCTGACCCTGCTCCAGCTTGCCACCCTGATCCCACACCGACATCATCCCACCCGGACCTGAGTCCTCCAAACTGACTCTGGGCATAAAAGGGGCCGCCAGCAGACTCCCAAGGATCGTGATCCCACGCAACTTTATCCACCGAAATTGGATCATCCCTTATAGTACGACACCGCCTTGTTGGTAAAGTCGTTGAATGCCTTATGGCCAATTTCTATATTGCCCGTCGGCCCAAGTCCAGCCCAAACAACCAGGGCCTACGGGAGGGGGGTCACTTCGAGGGTCCCTTTTTTCAGCGGCCTGTATTCCATTATCATTCTTATTTTTTTGCCCTCCGACAATGTAGCGTAGATGCCGTTCCGATATAAATCGAATATCCTTCCGCAGTAGTGAGTACTATCTCCCCTATGACTCTCTGCCTACTGTTGTTTCCCAATTTCCCTTCCTCACGTCTTTCCGTTTTTAGCTGTAGTATATCCTATTCCTCATCAATATTCCATCCCCAGGTCATTGGCCGCAGTCCTCCGGCTTCTTCCTCCCTTGTTGTTCGATTTCAGGGTGTTCCGGGTTGTAATTGGCTGTTACACTGCTTCCTGCGCCCGACAAACGTTTTGAAGTCCGCATCTTGAGTGAGGTACAGAACCACCCGCGTGGGTGGCCTCAATTCGGCACTGAACAATGGGGGTACTTTTTTAAGACTATTACGGAGGACCATAGTAATCAGGACCTACGATACACACAAAAACCTATATATTCCCCTATTTTTACTAACTATATTTGATCCTATTCACTATGTACCCCCGTAATAATGAATATGCCTGTTGGTCTGAACTATAGATTGAATGTGCGTTTTGGTTCTCCACTAGCCTATTCAATATGCCTACTGGCATGTCATTTGCCTGCTGAATACGCCTGTTGGTCTGTCAATTCATCTCCCTGCATCGCGCTGCCTCTCCTCTCCTCTCTAGCCTCGCTCTCCGTGGTGCTGCTTCCACATCTGCTGTAGAGTAACGCAGCTCTCCCCACCCTGCTTATTGTAGTTTGGCACAGGTGCACAGGAATATCCTGGAAAGTAAATAGCTATTGAGTATGCCTATTTGGTGTGTCAATAGCCTACTAAATATTTCAATTGGCTCATTCGTCTGTCAATATGCTGTCAATAGCCTATTGAATACTCCTGTTGGCCTATTGGTCTGTCAATGGCCTATTGAATATGCCTACTACAGTAATCTGTCAATGACCTATTGAAGATTCATATTGGTCTTTCAATAGATTGAATATGCCTATTGGTATTTCAGTAGTCTATTGAATACGCCAACATGGTATGCGAACAGCCTGTTGAACATGCCTGTTGGTTTGTCAATTCATCTCCCTGCATCGCGCTACCTCTCCCCTCCTCCCTAGCCTCGCTCTTGGAAGTACTGCTTCCACATATGATGTAGAGTGGTGCCGCTCTCCCCACCCTGCTTACCGTAGTTTGGCACAGGTGCGCAGGTATATTCTGAACAGTAAATAGCCTATAGAATATACCTATTGGTCTTTCAATAGCCGATTCAATATTTCTAATGGCCTTCTTTCAAAAGCCTATTGAATAAGCCTACTGGTATGTCGATAGCCTGTTGAATATGTCGATTGGGCTGTCAACTCATCTCCCTGCATCACCATGAATCTCCTTGCGATGAATCTCCTCGCCTCCCAAGCCTGGCACTCGGCAGTTCTGCTTCCACATCTGACGCAGATTAATGCCGCTCCACCTGCTTACTGTAGTTTGGAACAGGTGCACAGGAATATCCTGGATAGCAGATAGCCTTTTTTTTATTCCTATCAGTCTGTCAATAGCCTATCAAAAACTTCTATTGGCCTATTGGTCTGTCAATTAGCCTATTGAATATGCCCACTGGTCTGTCAATAGCCTATTGAATGTTCACATTGCTCTGAAATATAGATTGAATATCCCTATTGTTATTTCAATAGCCTATTAAAGTATTCCAACAGTATATAGAGTGTGCATACTGGTATGTCAATAGCCTGCTGAATACGCCCATTGTTCTGTCAATTCATCGCCCTGCATGGCGCTTCCCCTCCTCTTCTCGCTAGGGTCGCTCTCTGTAGTACTGCTTTCGCATCTGCTGCAGAGTAATGTCGCTCTCCCCACCGTGCTTAGTGTAGTTTGGCACAACAAGTGCACAGGTATATCCTGCACGGTAAATAGCCTACTGAATATGCCTATTGGTCTGTCAATGGCTTCTTGAATCTTCCGATTGGCCGATTGGTCTTTCAATAGATTGAATATGCCTACTGGTATGCCAATGGTCTATTGAATATTCACACTGGTTTCAAATGTAGATTGAATATGCCTATTGGTCAATCAATGACGCGTGCGACGATAGAGGTACAACGTTGTGGCTGAAACGCTTTCCGAATGAGGGGCTCCTTAACGCAACATAGTCGGAATCTCATTCTTTTTTTTAACATGCTTCGTTGTATGCCTAGGCCACGGGATTGTCCATCAGGGAGCACTTTTAATTTTCTCCAAATCGTTTTTTTGGGTGCGGTGTAGAGCTCCTCAAGTGAGGAGCCTCAGAAAAACAATGGTGCACCTCTCTCTACCGTAGCATGCATCAAATAGTCTATTGAATATGCCTACTGGTATGTCAATAGCCTGTTCAATATGCCCATTGGTCTGTCAATTCATCTCCCTGCATTGCGATGAATCTCCTCGCCTCCCAAGCCTGGCGCTCGGCAGTTCTGCCTCCACATCTGACGTAGATTAATGCAGCTCTCCCCACCCTGCTTACTGCAGTTTGAACAGTTGCACAGGAATATCCTGGACAGTAGATAGCCTATTCTTTATGCCTATTGGTCTGTGAATAGCCAATCAAAAACTTCGATTGGCCTATTGGTCTGTCAATTAGCCTATTGAATATGCCCACTGGTCTATCAATAGCCTATTGAATGTTTACATTGCTCTGAAATATAGATTGAATATCCCTATTGGTATTTCAATAGCCTATTATAGTATTCCAATAGTCTATTGAGTGTGCATACTGGTATGTCAATAGCCTGCTGAATACGCCCACTGTTCTGTCAATTCATCTCCCTGCATGGTGCTTCACCTCCTCTTGTCTCTAGCGTCGCTCTTTGTAGTACTGCTTTCACATCTGCTGTAGAGTAATGTCGCTCTCCCCATCGTGCTTACTGTAGTTTCGCACAAGTGCACAGGTATGTCCTTGCACGGTAAATAGCCTACTGAATATGCCTATTGGTCTGTCAACGGCTTCTTGAATCCGATTGGCCGATTGGTCTTTCAATAGATTGGATATGCCTACTGGTATGTCAATGGTCTGTTGAATATTCACACTGGTTTCTAATATAGATTGAATATGCCTATTGGTCAATCAATGACGGTGCGACGATAGAGGTACCACGTTTTGGCTGAAACGCTTTCCGAATGACGGGGCTCCTTAACGCGACATCGTCGGAATCTCATTCTTTTTTTTAAACATGCTTCATTGTATGCCTAGGCCATGGGATTGTCCATCAGGGAGCACTTTTAATTTTCTCCAAATCGTTTTTTTGGGTGCGGTGTAGAGCTCCTCAAATGAGGAGCCTCAGAAAAACAATGGTGCACCTCTACCGTAGCATGCATCAAATAGTCTATTGAATATGCCTACTGGTATGTCAATAGCCTGTTCAATATGCCTATTGGTCTGTGAATTCATCTCCCTGCACCGCGCTGCTTCTCCCCTCCTCTCTAGCCTCGCTCTCGGTAGTGCTGCCTCCACATCCGATGTAGAGTAGTGTCACTTTGTCCACCCTGCTTACTGTAGTACGGCACAGGTGCACAGGCATGTCCTGACAGCGAATAGCCCATTGAGTATTCCGATTGGTCTGTAAATAGTCTATTGAACGTTTCTATTGGCGTATTGGTTTGCCAATAACCTATTAAATATTCCTACTGGTCTGTCAATCGCCCGTTGAATCTTCGTATTGGTCTTTCAGTAGATTGAATATGCCTATTGGTCTTTCAACAGTCTATTGAATATGCCTACTGGTATGTCAATGTTATGTTGAATATGCCTATTTTTCTGTCAATAATACATTTAATTTCCTACTGGTCTGTCAATGTCTTATTGAATATGCCTACTGGTCTGTCAATAGATTGAATATGCCTAGTGGTCTGTCACTAGCCCTTTTAATATGCCTACTGGTCTGTCAATGGCGTGTTGAATCTTCGTATTGGTCTTTCAGTAGATTGAATATGCCTATTGGTCTTTCAATAGCCTATTATTGAATATGCCTACTGGTATGTCAATAGCTTGTTGAGTGTGTCGATTGGTCTGTCCATGGCATATTGAATATGCCTACTGGTCTATCAATGTCCTATAGTATGCCTATTGGTATGTTTGTAGATCGGATATGCGTATTGGCCTGTCAGTAGCCTGTCGAATATTCATATTGGTCTACGATATAGTACACATGCTACGGTAGAGGTGCACCCTTTTTTTCTGAGGCTCCTCACGTGAGGAGCTCTATCCTCCTGCCCAAAACTGATTTGGGGAAAAATAAAAGTACCACCCGATGAACGATCAGATGTCCTAGGTTTACAATGAAAATGATTGCCAAAAAATGATGGAATCCCGGCGGTTTGGGGTTAAGGAGTCCCGTCATTCAGAAACCGTCTCAGGAAAAAAGTGCTGCCTCTATCGTAGCACGCGTCATAGATTGAATATGCCTGTTGGCATCTGAATGGCCTATTGAATATGCCTACTGGTATGTCAATGGCCTGTTCAATATTCATTTTGGTCTGCAACGTAGATTGGATATATATGCCTATTGGTATTTGAGTAGCCTATTGAATATGCCTACTAGTATGTCAGTATCATGTTGAGTATGCCTTTTGGCCTGTTAATAGATTGAATATGCCTATTGGTATGTCAATGGCCTGGTGAATATTCACATTGGTCTGCAACATAGATTGAATATATATGCCTATTGGTATTTGAATAGCCTATTGAATATGCCTGCTGGCATGTCAATGGCCTATTGAATAATTATCGTGGTCTATAATATAGCTCGAATACATCAATAGGTGTTTTAGTAGTCTGTTGAACATGCTACTGGTATGTCAATAGCCTGTTCAATCTGCCTATTGGTCGGTCAATTAATCTCCCTGCATCGCGCTTCTTCTCCCCTCCTCTCTAGCCTCGCTCTCGGTAGTGCTGCCTCCACATCCGATGTAGAGTAGTGCCGCACTCTACACCCTGCTTAAAGCAGTTCGGCAAGGGTGCACAGGTATGTCCTGGACAGCGAACAGCCTACTGAATACGCCTGTTTCTGTCAAGAAAATATTGAATATATCTATTGGCCTATTAGCCTGTCAATAGCCTATAAAATGCCTATTGGTCTGTTAGTGGCCTGTTGAATGTTCGCATTGGTCTGTAATACAAATACCCCCCCCCACCCCCGACCCGCCGAAAATATTGATTTAGCTAGCCGGCAATGTAGCGTAGATGCCGTTCCGAAAGAAATCAAACACCCTTCCGTAAAGCAGTTGCGTGTCTCCTGTGACTCTCCGCCAACCAACCCCTCCCCCCGCCGCCAACCCCCAAACACCTTGCCCACTATTGACTTTCTAAAAAGCTTACGACTTTCACAACCGTCGGGTAATGTCCCCGTGAAAAATGGGTTGTATAGTTTCCGTACATAAAATTACCCTGGTATAAACCCTGGTGTGATACGTTCAGGTGCAAAAGCAATAAGAATGAATACCATTAACTAATGCTCATAACGAAATCTTAAAACCACTAACATTCACATAAAACACTTGGTTGTCCCCGTGAAAAATGGGTTGTATAGTTTCCGTACATAAAATCATCCTGGTATGAACCCTGGTGTGAAATGTTCAGAAACATCAACAGTAAGAAATGAATACCATTGAGTTCTACTCATAACGAAATCTTAAAACCACTAACATTCACATAAAACACCACCACGAACCTAATCCCCATAATCGGTTTAGGTCCCGCACCATACGTGCAATAGACCCTATTCAATACGCGATCTAAAAGCTGCCTAAACCCACCTGATACCCATCATCTCTTTAGGTCCAACACCTTGCGTGCAGCAGCCCTCCTATTCATTATGCGAGCTAAAAACTGCCTACAACCCCCCACGTCCTCTCACCGGTAATGATACTACAGATATCTATAAAAGCTGGTGCCTTCCACAGCCGTCAGATTATGCGTTCCACAGCCGTCATAATATTTTGTCCTCCTCTAAGAAGTTTATAGTTTCCGTGCACAGCTTATTTACAGACCGCGCCTTCGTATCACCCTGATGACCCTGGTGCTAACAAGTACTAAGGGGGGTCACCGACCTACATCTTTCATGAGGACATACGCATCCCGTAATACGCGCGATCGGATTATCACACACAGCTTGCAAATACGAGTTTCGACGAAATCCTCGATCTCACAGCTGTAGTGTATTTTTAACTTTTAGTAAAAATTGTACCAGGAATAAGCATATTGGCATTTGAATAGCCCCTTGAATATCCCTGCTGGTATGTCAATATCCTGTTGAATATGCCTTTTGGTATATCAATAGATTGGATAGGCCTATTGGTCTGTCAATAGCCTGTTGAATATGCCTACTGGTCTGTCCATGGCCTGTTCAATATTCGTATTGGTCTGTAATTTAGACTGAATATGCCTATTGGTATTTCAGTAGCCTATTGAATATGCCTGCTGGTATGTCAATAGCCTATTGAATACGCCCGCTGATCTGCCAATGTCCTATTGAGCATGCCTTTGGTATGTCAGTTGATTGAGTACACCCGTCATTGGTCTGTCAATAACCTATTGAATACACCTATTGGTCAAGAGTGCTAGTGATGATAAATAGTACATCAACTTCTCCACCGCCTTTCTAGAGATGTCAAAGATTACCTCGGTGTTGTCGGCATCGCAGGAGCGGTGCTGCTGCTGCACCTGCGTGTATGTGCGATTGAAACTCGTACCGTAGAGCGCAAGGGAGGGGCACAACCAAAGCTAGATGTCTAATGACGGCCCGTCACCAAAAAACGAACATCGGCACGCAACGGGCGTACGGTCGACGCATTCCACACTAAAACCTACCTGGTAGTGGTAGCGGTACAATATTCGCAAGCGTCCGTCATGGTCTTGTACATTGTTTGCTTTTTTTCGTGAAATTTGATCCATGGAAGCTTCCATGAAAGCAGTGAAAGTGGTGGAAGGTTCCATGGAGGAAGTAGTAGTAGTGGAAGCTTCCAGCGTGGAAGCTTCCGTGGTAGCTTCCGTGAAAGCTTCCCTAGCAAATCCCGTAGAAGCTTCCGTGGAAGCTTTCACGGACGCTTCCATGGAAGTTGTAGAAGCTTCCACGGAAGCTGCTTCCATGGAAGTAGTGGAAACTTCCGTGGAAGTAGTGGAAACTTCCGTGGAAGCTTCCATGGAAGCAGTGGAAGCGTCCACGGAAGCGTGGGTGGAAGCTTTTGTGGAACCTTCCACGGAGGCTTCCATTCGCGTACTACCATGGAAATTTTTGCAGAAGCTTCCGTGGAAGTCGTGGAAGCTCCCACGGAAGTAGTGGGAGCTTTCATGGAGGAACATTTTACTGCCTAGCCCTAACCCTAACCCCAACCCCAAGCCTAACCCTAACCCCCACGGAAGCTTCCACGCTGGAAGCTTCCGTGGAAGTCATCAAGCCTCCACTACTTCCATGGAAGCTTCCACTACTTCCATGTAAGCTTCCACCACTTCCATGGAAGCTTGCATTACTTCCATTTAAGCTTCCACTACTTCCATGGAAGCTTCCATTACTTCCATGGAAGATTCCACTACTTCCATGGAAGCCTACTTCCATGGAAGTGTGGAAGCTTCCATCAACTTCCACGAAAGAACAACTAATAATGTAGTTCTATGAGGGCTTCGACCACTTTCATCGAAGCTTTCATTAATTCCATGGAAGCTTCCACCACTTCCGTGAAAGCTTCCACTATTTCCATGCAAGCTTCCATGGAGTTGTGGAAGCGCTTATGAAAGCTTCCATGGAAGCTTCCACCAACTTCCACGAAAAAACCGAGTATTTTACAAGTTCCATCCCCTACATAGAACCTTCCAGCACAGTGATGGAAGCTTCCACCACTTCCATCACAGCTTCCACTACTTCCATGGAAGCTTCCGTCAAATCACTCGTAGCTTCCATATGCGTTTCCACTACTTCCGTGAAAGTTTCCACCGCTTCCATGGAAGCTTCCACCGCTTCCATGAAAGCTTCCAGTACTTCCATGAGAGCTACAAGCACTTCTATGGAAGCTTCCGTTCCCTCAGGAGGAAATGATTCTATGAGTCCTTCCACTACTTCCATGGAATCGTAAAAGGAAGTAAATGTAAGTGTTACACCTCCATCGAAGACGATGGAAGCTTCCATGGAAGCTGCTTCGACGGACTTAGAGGGCGTTTCCATGGAAACTTCCATGGAAGCTACCATGGAGGCTTCCTCTACTTCTACGGAAGTTTCCATGAAAGGCGATGGAAGCTCCCATGGAAGCTGCTTATGTGGAAGAAGTGGAAGTTTCCATGGAGGAAGTAGTGGAAGCTTCCACTACTTCCGCTACTTCCATGGAAGTGGTGGAAGCTTCCATGGAAGTGTGGAAGTTTGCATGGAAGCTTCCATCTACTTCCACCAGAAAAAAAATGTAGAAGACCGGTCCGTCATGTCATGTTTTTTTCTAGAATCGCCGTCCGTCACACCCCTATTAATAGTTTGCCGTCATTACGTACGCATCTTTGGGTACAACAGTGAATAGGATATGATGTGAGTATAGGGTAGCGATGTGGTTCGGCGGTTTGTTGCCGTCTTCTTCCGTGTTTTATTTGCTGCCCTACACCATACTACACCATACATACTACCTAGTATATTGAATATCTAACCCCTTTGGAATAACCTGTATCCACGTTTGTTTTTGAGGACAAACCACTTGCAATTGGTGTGATGTTTTCCTTGCACTTGTAGAAGTTGGTGCATACTGTGTAATCTGTAAACTGTCGTTCGTTAGTTGTTCGCGGTCAAGGTCGATCCGAACCTCTCGTGTGGGCTCCGCGAATGCCACCATCGGTCACCGTCATCTTGGCTCTCGTGTCGCTCGTCTCTCTCGTCAGGATTTCAATTCGATTTCATTGAGGCCACGCATATACAAGAAGCAAGACAAACAAGATGACGAACACCCAAGAAGCTACTTCGAGTCTGGCGGGTGCTGCAGCAAGCACCAAGAACGTGAACGACATCTACAATAAAAACAACGGAGGGATTCTGGTGAGTTGTGGCAGTCTAGAGCTGCAGGAGAAAAACATAGCAGACCGGTCAAATACCTATTATATATTTATCTCAATCAGCGCTCTCAAAATTGTTAGTCTAATAATAGTGATAAGACCGAGAGCATACAATGCCTGGCACGAAGTGTATTTTTTATAAAAAATTAAAAAATACACAACAGCTGTGAGATCTAGGATTTCGTCGAAACTCGTCTTTGCAAGCTGTG
>JAYJMJ010287240.1:0-11085 GCA_036873875.1 Laminaria ephemera
GGGAGCGGTGCCATTTAGCTAACGGTTGAGGAAGATCGGATCAGAGGCTGGCAGTTTCATCAAAAAGCAAGGCAGCAGCAGCAGCAGCAGCAACACTTCGAACTATTAAATATTTAAATATTTAAGCGTGCGGCTTCGCTTGCTGACCTTAAGACCGGCCCCTTCCCACATCATCCGAAGGTGCTTAAAATGTTCAAATACTAAAACGTTAAAAATGTTCAAACGACAACATACACCAGGTACTACACGAAGTACTAAAACAGCAAAAAACAGAAAAACAGTCAAGAGCGCAACCTTTCAAATACAAAATAAAAGTTTTAAAAAAATCAGAATACCATTTGAAGCGTGCAGCTTTGTTGGTTTGCTCACCTTGAGGCCTACCCCTTCCCACATCATCCTCAGGTCCACCCTGTGGTCCACCTCTTTCAGGCAGTCCACGAACACCCTGTGCTGCTCCTCAAGCACCGAGGAAACCGCCTAAAACAAAAAAAACGAAGGAAGAGAACGGGGTAAGAGACAACAAAGAGGTAAGAAACAAGTAAGCAAGAGGCGAGACACGGACGAAAATGACACCATTGTAAGAAATACAAGGTTCCCCTTCGGCCCTTCGGGATGTGGTCGGCTTCAAATCCCGGGGGTGCCTTAAGTTGAAAAGGGACTCGTGTTACGATAGAGGCAGCACTTTTTGGCTTTTTTTTGTTTTGTGAAGGACGGGGCTCCTTAACCCAAAATCGTCGGGATTTCGTTCTTTTTTTTTTGCAAAATACCTTTCGTTGTATATCTATTTACGGGGGACCATAGTAATCAGGACCAAAATATGGTTAGTAAAATCAGCGGAATACCAGGTACATAATAAGTTTTTTGTGTGTATCGTAGGTCCTGATTACTATGGTCCTTCCGTAAATAGGTAATTTGACTGTTCATCGGGTAGTACTTTTATTTTTTCCCCAAATCAGTTTTGGGCAGGAGGATAAAGAAGAGCTCCTCAAAAGTAAGGAGCCTCAGAAAAAAAAGCAACTCTACCGTACCATGTGTCAGAGGAAAAAAAACTCAAGAACCTCAAGAACCTCGTTGTAATACCTAGGTCGTCTGATTGCCTATCGGGTAGTACTTTTATTTTTCCCCAAATCAGTTTTGGGCAGGAGGATAAGAAGAGCTCCTTAAAAGTAAGGAGCCTCAGAAAAAAAAAAGGTAAACCTCTTCAAAACCTAAAGAAAAACAATAGCCACCGCGCAAGCAACCCGGCAAGCAACACGGACCAGCCCAAACGAGTTTATAGCTTAGTCTACACAAGAAGTAGGCGAAGAACAGGAGAAAAAAAAACGGACAAGAACGAGATAAGAAAAAGACAACAACGAGAGGAGAAACGAGAGGAGAAAGAATAAGAACAAGACACGAAAGAGAAAACACAGATATAAGACACAGCAAAGAAAATTAAAAGCAAGAGGCAAGAGACAGAAAGAGGCAAGACAGGACAGGGACAAGAAGAAGACAAGACACTGACAAGAACGAGACAAGAACGACACGAGAACGACGCGAGAAATAGAAATATACAAGAACGACACACGTAAGAAAGAGACAAGAACGCCATACGAAAGAGTCAAGAACGGGATAAGAACCAGACAAGGACGAGACAAGAACTAAACACGAACGAGATAAGAAACGGACAACGAGACAAGGACGACGCAAGAAAGAGACAAGAAACAAAGAGATACGAAACAGAGAGACAAGAAACAGACCACAACAATAACAAAAACAACATACAAAAACGATATGACATATAATACCTTGACCGTCTTGGTGGCGTCGATGTCAGCGTTGTCCTCCTTGGGATAGTAGTCGTTCTTGTTCGAACGGAGCGAAATCTGCTTCTCCGCGTAGACGACGAGCAGTCTCAAGGCATCCTGCAGCACTCGAACCGTCCACCCCTGCATCAAGCATCAAGCATCAAGCATCAAGCATCTAGCGTCAAGCATCAATTAATAGCACCAAGCATCCAAAAGTAAACATCAAACTATCCCCCATCAAACCATCTACCAGGTATTAATAGCACCATTTTTTACTATGGGTAACTGCCAAAAACAGGTATACCTGTTCCATTTGAGCCAAAAACAGGTACATATTGAAACGTAGTAAAGCAGCCTCGAGAAAAGGGTTTTAGCCAAAACTTTTTGTATTTTGCTCTTTATGTATTCATATGTCAAAATGCCTTGATTGTTTTCGTGATTTCACTCACTTCTACTACCTGGTATGTATAGTAGCTATAGCAGCCACGTCGTTAGCATACGAGCAGAACTAACATCGACATTAGTTTGAGGCTGACCTGCTCTTTATCCACACAATTTCAGCAAACAGCAGCAGCAAATAAATGGGAAGAGACCTAGTACGTGTTGCCATATATCAGTACATTATTATTGGCCGTTCATTGATGATGTCTTCTACCAGGTACACTTTACACAGAGTATGGCGCCGTCGCTGCTGCTGCTGCTACTACTACTACTACTTACTACTACCACTACTACTGTTGTAATCATACACCTGCAACAAAGGTTTTCCAACAATTAATACCACATTAAAACCAATGAATTGAAGCCGAAAAGCGGGTGCACAGCAGTGCCAAAAAAAGTAGCAGGCCTCTTTGATGTGTAGTTTTCATCCTCCATCGGGCGTGGTGGCTATACGAGATACGAAAGAGCATGAGAGACGAGATTGAGCTCAAACTGCCTCGCAGTTTGCCGTTTATTACTGCTGTTACTGGTACCAGTACTTGAGTAATCGGTGGCGTTCGTGCAAGGGGTTCCGGGGAACTACTGTAGTAGTATATCGTCTCTGACTGGCCTAAAATTCGGCAAAAACAATCGAAAGCTAGACAAAGTAGACAAACTCAGATGCACATGGCCTTTTCAAGCCAAAAACTTGTACTGTATGAGGCAGGCCAATGACAGGGCTCCAGCTGCGCGATTTTTATTAGTTTTGTTTCATGTGTGTAACTATTTTTGGCGTCAAAGTTACCAGCCCAGGTATAACAATTTTGTTTGGCAACCCCCCCCCAAAAAGTGTATGTTTTACATACACGTATGAATATCATGTGATACGCTTGAAAAGTTTCACGGTCTAACCTGGGTAGTTGTATAATTTATTGACACCACACTACTATTAATATTAATTAATAGTACCAGCATAAGAAACAAAATAAATGACTACCAGGTACTGCTGGATTATATTGGGGTTTTTGTTGCTCAATCAAGTAAAATTATCAATAAATTTTTTTTGTCAGCAGGAGTCATACGATTTGTATTAACAGAGTATACAAACAAATTATACAAAAACAAAAATAAGTTTCGACGAAATCCTAGATCTCACAGCTGTAGTGTATTTTTATTTTTTAATAAAAATATATATATCTACATGGCATTGTAGTATGTGTGCGTACGAGAAACCGTACCTGGTAATATTTATCTGTGTACTAAACACACATACCGGTACATTCCTGGTCGGTATAGAGTTTACAAACGGGGATGCTAAAACTAGTATACTTTATTTATACGTATGACGTTTAGAATGCCATGCCCCCATATATATGCAAGGCCCAGTTGCTTGGACTATTCCAACTATAGAAAACCCTAAAATCTATAGGAAACCCCTCCTCCTCTATCTGACACTCTACCCGAACACGTCTCTCATCTGTTTTCTTCTGGGCGGTAAATAATCGTACGGTATCTGCCATTTACATACACACCTGGTACATCAATATCGGCTGGCTTGACGACACCCAAGTAGCTACACGCGGCGCAACCGAGCAAACAACCACCACCAAGGCCAGCAGCTGTGACAACACGAGGCGAGTCAGGGAGAGTGCGGGTAATACATGCATAGCGAAACAAAGCAGGATGTGTTCATTCATTTTTCCAATCACACGACGACTTAGGTTTGAAAAGTACGTGCCAGTTGTCATGGAATACCTCGTACCACCAGGCAGAGTACTTACTCGCGAGTGCTTACGTTCCTTCTTGAGCTTTGGTTCCTTGGGGAATCAGCCTGGCTTGCATTCGTCTCGTACAGCAGTAGTACGGGACACTCAGCAATATGGAGGTCGGGCTGATATTTACAGGAATGTACGAAATCCGGGAGCCGTGATGCTGAATTTTGTGTAGGACGTACCCTCTCCCAAACAATTCACATACCGAAAAGGGTGGAGAGCTCGGTGTCATGTAACGGTGCTGCTTTGTTGGCTCGCTTTGGCGAGGTAGCAGCTAGTGGGAGTTCTGTATTGATTGGAGCTAAATCAAAGCGTTTTGGTGGCTCGCTTTGGCGACAAGGCAGTGGTCGGGAGACGTGTGTTATTGGGAGCAACACGTCCTACTGCAGTGGTCTGGTGGCTCGCTTTGGTGTGAATGCGGTTATCGGGAAACGTGTAGGTGGGAGCTAAATCACAGCGTTTTGGTGGCCCGTGATCGGGAGACGTGCGTTGGTGGGAGCATAGTCCCAGTGGTTTGGTGGTTCGCTTGGGGAGAACGCGGTTATTGGGAGACGTGTTGGCGGGAGCAAAATCACACCGTTTCGGTGGCTCGCTTTGGCGCGAAGGTACTAATCAGAGGCCGTTCGTTGGTGGGAGCTAAATTAAAGCGTTTTGGTGTTTCGTTTTGGCGAGATGGCAGGTTTGGGAGTCGTGTGTGGATGGGAGGAAAAAAACAATGCTCACTGGCTCGCTTTGTTGAGAAGGAAGTTATCTGCAGTCGTTTGGTATGATAAAAATTAGAAAACCAGCCTGGGTCAGTATTCCTGATTCTTCGTGTTAGGAGTCCTGTGCTGCTGTATTGTGAGTGTCATGGTTTTCTATTGCTATTGTAGCACGTTTACTTTCCAGCTCAAGTTGTAGGACTTGGTACCCTCAGCGCCCTTCTTGACAAGCAGCCGTGGTCGCAGGTGTCGCGGAACGCGCCTTTATTTGCGTCGTGCCTCACCGGTATGATAGTAAGACTACCTACATAAAAAAAAACTGGTGCGTTCCACAGCCGTCAGGTTTTGTGTTCCATATAGCCGTCAGATTTTGTCCCCCTCTAGGAAGTTTATCGTCTCCGTGCACAGCTTGATAAAAATGACCGACGCCTTCGTATCACACTGTCGACCCTGGTGCTAATTAGTGCTAAGGGGAGTCGCCGACCTATAATCCTTCATGAGGACATACGCATCACGTAACACGCGCGATCGGAGTATCACACACAGCTTGCAAAGATGAGTTTCGACGAAATCCTCGATCTCACAGCTGTACGCGTAGTGTATTTTCAATTTTTACTACAAACAGATTGGTATTTGGTTGCATGCAGCCGTCGTCTGATCTGTGTTTATATCGATTGATATTTTATCCCGATAGGTCAGTAGGCACTCGTGCTCGCATAATATCAAACCTACTGCTGCTGTAGCACCTACTCATCTGGTGTCTGGGGTCTATTTTGCTGAAATAATCTCTTAAGTCTGTTGATGATGTATGCCTCTGGTACCAGGTAAGAATCTGGACGTAAATGTAAGGTCCGTTTGGTGTTCATGTTAATACCCCCAACACTACCTATATTTCCGTCCCGAGTGGTACTCTGTAACGCCGTTAGCCGTTGGCCTACTGGCTCGGAGCGGCAGCAACACAGTAGCAACCGCAGCAGCAGCGTTCGTTTTTGGTTACCAGGTATCTCCAATGCCGTTCGCCGTCGCCTTTTAGGAAAATACCGGTGAACGTTAACCTTTGGAACTGGTCCCTTGTTTCAGGGACACACTGCTTGGCACTACAAACAGTGTCATAGGGTTGGATCAATTTGCCTTTGCTATCTACCCTTCAATTTTTACGTCTTTTCCGTATCTGATACCCTGCTGCCTGGTATAAATACGTACAATACCCACGTCGTCCCGGTACCTGGTACGGGATGCCTCGTGTTTAGCTTATATTATGTAACTTGTGCGTACTCCTAGCCTGTGCACGAGCGGGTCTTCTGCTACTGCTTGTGATTATTTATAGATCACTATTTATCTATAATATCTAGTTTGAAGTATAATGTGACGGCAGTGTGTGTGTGTGTGTGTGTGTGTGTTCTTCACATTAAAAACTGATCTTTCCACCCATCTGCATCCAGCACAACCAGTGTCCGTGCCGTCTAGTCTAGTACCAGAGTAGACAATAGACCACGTCACGAGGAGTTGCCCTTTGAGCGAAAGCGGGCTGCACATTTTGTTATGTATTCATATGTTTACGTGCGCACGTCATACTCATTTTTTTTGTTTTTTGTTTTTACAGTATTGGTCCCTCTATAGTGCCGGTATGGGCAAGCTGGAAATACCGGCACTATAGTGGCAACCGGCACTACTCCGCATACTGCCACTACTAGTTGTTTCCATCTGTGCCGAGCGATTTCACAGGCACTATAGCGGGCAACCGGCTCTACTCAATCGGCACTATTGAGGGACCTCTACTACTGTAGTGAACCTCTACTGCTACTACTTTTAGTGCTGTTGTTGCTGTTGATCTCACATTTACCATTTGCTCATTGCCATTATCTATCCCGTGATCACGAAAAGGCACAAGGAGTCTGCAGGTAGGTAGGAGAATCATACCGAACGAAACGCACTCAGTCGTGGTACGAAGACAAAAGCTACTGGTGTAGTTCCACGACCTGTTGGTTGTACAAACACAAAAGAGACACAAGTCACGTCCGACAAAAACAAAAAAACACACGGAGTCGTACAACGATGCATGTCACTGCTGCTGTAGTATAGTACGAGCTCGAGATATACCGGTAGCTACACAGGCTGCTGATACAGCCGAAATAAGCCCCCCCAGTCTGCGCTGCTACTGCGTGCTACTGGCTACAGCATTGCTGTCTAGAGTCTTGAATAGTGTCTGATCCAACGCCACCATTGCCGACCACGATTACTACTTACGACACCAGGTGCAGCAGCTCACGGGCTATTACGGCAGTATGAAAAGTCTACCTACTCGTACGCAATAACCAGTACCTGATTGCAGGGAACATATGATATTCTGTTCGGGTTGCGTACATACTCGGTAGCCTGGTAGCATTCGTACCGTATACGGGTAGTGCTCCGTATCACCCCAGATAACACAGCAGTCGGTTTTCTGAGACAGTTTTCTCCAAAACACGAGGGAAGAAAGTGCTGAATTCTTCTCGCGATAAAAATGAAGGCGCGTACCGTAGTGGGGAGGGGGGAGAACAGCCCTGCTAAGTGACCCCGGGTCTGAGTTATGACTAGGGAGGGAGAAGGAGAAAGAAAAAGTGCGAAGATACTAGATGGGATGAGCAAAAAAAAAACAAAAAGAAAGAAAAAGGTGGGGCACACACAACGAAAATGGTGGCTATGGAAAGAAATCGTGATATTTTTCGACGATTTCTTTCCATAGACGCATCGCTTTTCATTTGCACTCTTCCCGTTGTCGAGGAAATCCGCTTGGAACTTCGTCTGAGGATGGGGGGAAGTATAATAGTATAAGGAATGCTCATTTGTTGCTTCCCTTAGTTTTTTTACCATTGACCACGCATCCCTTTCGAGATGGACCACCGTCCGTGCCTACGTCTGAGGAGCGGTGATATAGAACAGATGTCGGTTGAGGGCACTCTTACCCCTTGGCGGACATCCGTCAAGGATTGCCGTCAAGGGACTTTGCACACTAAATATAGTATGTTGATATGTCGATTGACGGCACTCTTACCCCTTGACGGGCATCCGTCAAGGATTTCCGTCAAGGGCAGCCGTCAAGGATTTCCACAGACTAAACATAGTATATTAAGTCTAGAGAGGCCTTGACGGGCTAATACTAGACCGTCAACCGTCAACCGACATTTTCGGTGTACGAGTAGAAGGTAGACAGCCAAAGACACTACGACAGCTGTTTTGTGAGAGTCTAAACAAACTCTGTCTGGTTGATGTTTCTCTTGCGTACCAGGTGTAAGATGTACCTGGTAAAAGGTATAACGTACTCGTAGTCGCCGGTTGCCAACCAGCTCTCAAGTCTCATCGGCTTGGGAGCTTCGAAAATTCGAAATTTTGAAAGTTCTAGTGCTGCTGCGCTGCTGCTGCTGTATTGCTGTATTAGGTGTATGATGCCAGGCGTACAGTAAACCATACCGGTACCTTGTACCAGGTACCACCGTATACTACAGGTATGTACTGCCAACATGACGCTATATATGCCAACATTACGCCATCCCGGGTATGATATTACCGTACAGGTATACCAACATGACGCCATCCCGGGTATGATATTACCATACAGGTAATACGCACCTTATTATACTGCTGTACCACAACACTAATATTGGAGCCTGTCTTTTGACCGCCGACTAGATTACACTACCGGTACTCGCTGCACAGCACACAGCGGTAGGTTAGTCGTCGTCGGTTGAACTTTGAACCTAAAGAGTATAGTCTACGGTGCTGCCCCAGCATACTGGCAGTATACCCAGTACCCAGTACCAGGTATCCTGTTACGAACTATAGGCTGATGCTGAACGAAAACAATCGATATTATACCGAATATCAAAATGGCATCGACTTGACTTTTTCATTATTGATCTCGTATCGAGTTGACCTTTCATTATCAAGATCGTATCGATTTGAGTTTTCAGTATTGATATCGTATCGAGTTGACCTTTCATTATCAAGATCGTATCGATTTGAGTTTTCAGTATCGATATCGTATCGAAATCGATTCGATGTCCGTCACTAGTTTCACTACACACTGCACACAGCGGTAGATTGGTCGTCGTCGGTTGAACTTTGAACAGCTCGCTGTCTGCTCGCATCGTACGGTACAGCCCCGACTTGTCATAGTGGACAAGTAGCGTACCATCGTCGTGCCATGCAATTATCCATCACTTTTATTCATAGCTTGCCGGATAGCTTGCCGGCGTGCAATCATTCAATGAACGGCCATCAGCCATCAGACGCTCCCGCCTGGTATTATACTGATGTATTCTGCCATTATGTAAGTATTGGATTGGAAGAAGGCCTCCAGCCGTCGCTGGAGCCTCACCCCGGATTCCTACCCTCCTGCGAACATCGTGCAAGATGATGGGGGGTACCAACTCGGATGCCAATGATATAATACATACCTGGTACCTGTTTTTTTTAACCCCTTCGGAGCTTCAGAGGAGAACAGCGTCAGAAAACCCGACGAGTACAGCATCGATGACACCAAGATGCTGAGCTAGGGGAGCTAGGGGAGCTAAGGGATGTATCCGAAGCGAACAGCAGTAGCGAGATGTACGACACGGGCGCAGGATGGTGATACCTTGTACTGCTGCACGCTTTCCACATTCGAGCGATAAGACTTAATTTATCGTTTTTTGGGCCGCTACAATATCGGCCCTCTCGTAAGAAAACAGACAAGAAATCTAGCCTAGATATTACAAAAACACAAATTGCGTAGCCTGCGCGTGGCCTAGGATCTAAAAAACCGCCCCCCTTCCCCTGGATGACCTGGCCCCAGGACACCGCGTCCACTAGGAATCTGGTATTCTCGGCGACGAAAATAAGAAATTGAAAAATATGTTGTGCTTGTTGGCTCGGCCAGAATAAGGATGTTAAGCCTAGAGCTGGATTCCAGGTTTCTTAGGAGAGGGCCGATACTATAAGGCCTGGTCCGAAAAGGGTTTATAGTTGAAAGTGTCCTCTGATTTAACCCTCTCACTAGTGCAATGAGTGCAATGATATTTTATCAAATTCCAAGAAATTTGGCCTCAAAAACGTGAATGGAGTTCGTAAAGAGTTAAACAGGCACTTTCGAAGCGGGCAGAGACAGCTGTCAGCTCGGAAATGCCACTATTAAATACTAAGGTTAATATCATCTACCAGGTATGTGTGAATGTTGTCTCATAATCTAGTCCGTGGTCACATTATACCTGGTATACCGGTACAAGTAATCTAGCAGTCGAATACATGGAACCAAACATGGATACAGGTTGGGTTCGAAATATTGGAACAATAGAGCCGATGCAAGGCAGCCCCATCAAACAGCAGTCTCCTGGGGAACAAAGCCTCTGAGAACCTACTACGAAATGGCAAGAAGGGTAAAAGAAGTGGACCATCCCACCCTCCCAGCTTGTTTTTTTTTTTTTTTTGCTCATCCCATATATTATCTTCGCACTTTTACTTTCTCCTTCTCCCTCCCTAGTACTCGTAACTCAGATCCAGGGTCACTTAGCAGGCTCTTCTCCCCCCTCCCCACTACGGTACGCGCCTTTAGTTTTATCGCGAGAAGAACTCAGCACTTTCTTCCCCCGTCGACTCGCATCGAATTGTGTTTATGCCCCCCTGGTTTCGAGGGAAATCGGCTCTGAAATTCATCCCAGGGGGTGTGTTATACACTGTCATATACGGTACGCATTATTCCACACGCGATGCGTGCTGCGGTCGGCCTCCACACGCGATGTGTGCTGCATCGGCGTAGGCCGTTGTTTTTGCCAAAAGAACTTCTGATCGACGGGGCTATAACGTTTGGAATTTCATTGTGTTTTGTGTTTTACAATATCATATCCGCTTTTGGTACCCAGGCCGTGGGATTGCTCATCGGGGTTAAGCGTGTGCATTTTTCTCAATGTCGGTTGTTTGGCTGAGAGGTAAAGAGCTCCTCAAGCGAGAAGCCTCATAAGAAAATACGTGCAGCCCTACCCCGTAGCATTGCAAAGGTGTTTCGTACGTGCCATATAATACTCACGAGGGAAACATGATGTGGAAAAACATCTGGTCCACGTAGGGCCACGCCGTCCGCAGGTAAAATATATGCTCCGGGGTTACCACCTACCCGAATATAACCGAAGTACCTACGGTTAGTACCCAGATTCTCCACAGCAGTGCACATACACCATATCACTACACGCACCCTTGCAACAGTGTGTCGTACGATAGCATACCCACAAAGGAAACATGGTGGAAACTATCTGGTTCGGGCATACACTCCCGGGGTGTATCATACCCTGGTACCTCCCCGAATATGACCAAAATTACTATTACGGGGGACCATAGTAATCAGGACCAAATATGGTTAGTAAAAACAGTGGAATATATAGGTTTTTGTGTGTA
>JAYJMJ010287247.1:0-27964 GCA_036873875.1 Laminaria ephemera
AGAAGAATGACTATTCGCCTCTATCGATCGAAATATCTGGCTCAAAATCTCACGCCCTCCCAACGACCCTAGTTCTCGGACAGCCACCTAGAGCAACATCAAAAAATGCTAAGCTTACCCCAAGCTCTCACACTTTAAACTACACGTATGACATCTCAAAATTCTGTTAGATCCAATCAAATGCTAATCGCTGGCCAATGGACAGATGCTGAAGACGGCGCTGTGATTGAAATTGAAAATCCGGGCCGCCGTACCATATTCGCCACAGTGCCACGCGCACAGACTGCTGATCTCAATAAAGCGGTTGTGGCCGCGCATAAGGCTTTTACCAGCTGGCGCAAGGTAGCCCCACGTGATCGCGGGAAATTGCTGCTGGAAATAGCCGTTAAGTTAGAAGCTGATATCGACACAATGGCACACACCATTGCAATGGAAACCGGCAACGCGATTCGAACCCAGGCAAGACCCGAGGCCGCAGCGGCGGCTGATATCTTTCGGTACTTTGGCGGCCTTGCCAGTGAACTCAAGGGCGAACAAATACCGTTAAACGAAAACATGCTGAGCTACTCACGCCGCGAACCGATTGGCGTGGTCGGCGCAATTATACCCTGGAATGCACCGGTCCTTCTGGCTGCATTAAAAATCGCCCCTGCACTTTGCGCGGGCAATACAATGGTATTAAAAGCCGCTGAAGATGCACCACTGGGTGTACTGCTACTGGCAAACGCCTGCCACGAGGTTCTGCCATCTGGCGTTCTAAATGTACTGACCGGGTACGGCCATGAATGTGGTGCCGCCCTAGCCGCGCATCCAGACATTGGCAAGCTATCTTTTACCGGCTCGACTGGCGTCGGTAAATCAATTATGCATGCAGCGTCTGATCGAATATCACCGGTGTCATTAGAACTGGGAGGCAAAAGCCCATCCATCGTTTTCCCCGATGCTGACGAAGACTGGGTGGTAGACGGTATTATCTCAGCCATGCGGTTCACCCGCCAAAGCCAATCATGCACGGCAGGCTCCCGACTATTTCTACACAACGATATTTTTGATTCTTTCATCGAAAAACTCGCCACTAAAGCGTCCGCATTAAAAATGGGTGATCCCGTTGATGAAGCCACCGACATGGGCGCTATCATCAACAAAAAGCAATTCGATCGAGTCTGTGGGTACATTGAAGAAGGCATGTCTTTAAAAAGCGCCCGGCTGGTCACCGGCGGTATGCCCGATACAGAAGGACCACTAAGCGAAGGCTATTTTTCTCGCCCCACAATTTTTGCTGAAGCTGATAACGACTGGCGACTATCACGCGAAGAGATTTTTGGCCCGGTACTGGTCGCTATCCGATGGAACGATGAAGACGAAGTCATTCGTATGGCAAACGACAGTCACTACGGGCTTGCCGCGTTTGTGTGGTCACGGGACATAGGCCAGGCTCTGCGCACAGCCCACCAGGTTGAGGCGGGTTGGGTGCAGGTGAACCAAGGTATTGGTCAACTACCCGGCCAATCTTATGGCGGTGTAAAGCAAAGCGGTATTGGCCGTGAGTATTCACTTGAAAGCATGCTGGAGAGCTTCACACAAAAGAAAAGTGTTACCGTAAATCTAAATATTCCAAAACCATAGAAGCCTTTACCAACATCTACTGCAGGCGTGGTCTTTTCGCTGCTTATCACTAACTAATAATTGTTAATGAAGCGCAACTATTCGCCTAGTTTGATTAAAATACCTGACCTGAAATCGCCCACCCCCACAACGACACGAATTCCCAGGCAGCCCCTAGCGTAACAAAATGGCACGGCAATTAGCCTAGCCTCAATTTTTTTTATAAACAACACCTAAGAGCAACAGTCCACCAGTGAAACTAATTGATACCCACACCCACCTTTTTTCAGCAAAATTCGACAGCGACAGACATGATGCCATTACGCGTGCAATAGAAGCCGGAGTGGAACGCATGTATCTGCCAAACATCTCTAGCGAAACGACCTCAGCAATGAATCAAGTTGTTGCTGATTTTCCAGAACATTGCTTCGCCATGGCCGGTTTACACCCATGCCATGTAGGGGATAATGTTCAACGCGAAGTTGATCATGTGCAACACGAATTAAATACCGGTCGCTATGTTGCGGTAGGCGAAGCCGGTCTCGACTATCACTGGGATCTTACCCACAAAGATCAACAGAAAGACGCCTTGCGACAACAAATTAAGATGGCGAAAAAACATCACCTTCCCATTATTTTGCACACCCGCGAATCCTTTGACGACACCTATGAACTGATCGTAGAACAAAACGACGATACACTAACCGGCATTTTTCATTGCTTTAGCGGCTCGGTTGAAGACGCTGAAAAAGTGCAAGCACTGGGTGGGTTTTATGTTGGCATAGGTGGAGTAGCTACTTTCAAAAACACTAATCACACCACTGTACTTCCGGACATTCCGCTGGACATGATTGTATTGGAAACTGACGCTCCGTTTCTGGCACCTACGCCGTATCGTGGTAAACGCAATGAAAGTGCTTATTTAGTGGAGATCGCAAAGCGAGTCGCAGAGATAAAAGGGATACCGCCAAAACTATTGGCTGAAGCTACCACCCAAAACGCTCTGGATGTGTACAAAGCAGATGGCTAGGTGGCTGTCCGAGAACTAGGGTCGTTGCGAGGGTGTGAGATTTCGAGTCAGATATTTCGATCAATAGAGGCGAATAGTCATTCTTCTTTAACGATATTGATCGTAATAGCTGGCCGAAAGACCTCGCCCGCAGTAGATTCTAGTTCTTGGACAGCCTCCTAGGTACACGTTTTTCTAAACACACTGCTAGAAAATTTGCTGCCAACCAATGGCGTTGGCTTGAGCGATCACACTGAATAATCCACTGCACAATCCTACCTGTAAGCAGTTTTTACTCATCAAACTTCATTACTCAACAGCAAGGTAAGTTCAATTAGACAGGTGCCGTAAAGGCTTATGTTTATACAATAGCATTAGAAACAATCTATGTAGTCCTACAAGGAATAGGTAGCTTACTGTGGACTTGACAATTCAGCAGGTTATTACGATCGCAACGTTAAAGAAGAGCAACTATTCGCTTCTGTTGATCGCAATATCCAGTTCAAATATCGCAACTTCACTACACCTCTGTTTGCATAACAAAACCCATGATTTTTAAAATGAAACGAATGCACCCCAGAGCACCCGCTCTTGCCCTCGCTATACTGACCATGATCATTTGTGTTTCTTGTGTAAGAGCGCCGTTAAGAAGTCCTGTAAGGCAACTGCTGCCACCAAATTTTTACCAGTTCATTGTCGACGGAAATCATCACGATACGCTGGATAACTTTGATAGATTCCTACGCGCCAATCGAATTCAAAACGTTGTGCCAACAGACCAGTTATTACAACAAGGCACTGATTGGAAAAGAAATAAATTGCCACAATTCGCTTTTCCACCAGCGGAGTTGTGGCCTCGAATGGCTGACACGCTTAAGCTGTTACAACGCTACGTTATTCCCGCTATTGGTCCAATCAAAGTGGTGTCAGGTTTTAGAACCAGCCATTACAATCAAGTGGCCGGCGGCGCCCCACGCAGCCAGCACCTTGAATTTTCAGCGCTTGATATCAAGCCGCTGTCAGACATATCCAGAGAAGACCTCCACATACTCTTAAGGCACACGTGGCAGCTTCACGGCAAACCATTAAACATGGGCCTTGGCCTTTATAACACCAGAAGAATTCACATCGACACCGGTGGTCACCGTAAATGGTGACAGCCTTAGGGCAGCAGATTAAGATACAATGCTCGGCTCCACCGCCACTGGATTAATATTCTGGACAATCGAAAGCAATTTCTTACAGAGATATCCGTTGACACTCACCAAATAGATATGGCGAAGTGCGCCCTTATAATTGCAGGGCATTTCCAACCGGGACTCAACATTGATGATGAGTTAAATCGACTTGATGATCTATCAACAAAAGCCGTTGAATGGCCGGTTGTTGACTCTGAAACACTTGTCGATTTTTTAGCCAATGGACAGGGCTTCACTGGCAACAAAGACAACTACCACAGCATTACCAACAGTCTACTGAACCATGTGCTATCCACCAAGCGCGGCATACCGATAACACTTGCCCTTGTATACATTGCTGTCGTCGCACGAATAAAATCACAGGTAAAACACCTGACAATCACAGGTATAAATTTCCCCGGTCATTTTTTACTCGCCTCTACCGATCAATACGGTGAACTCTTGATCGACCCCTTTGCCGGTAAAGTGGTCAGTCGGGACGCATGCTATGACATCATTGCAAATCTCTACGGCCAACAACCAGAACAAGATGAACGTTATTTTCAGTCAGCTGACAATCGCCAGTTGCTGAGACGAATTCTAGAAAACCTAAAATCAATCCACCTGCAAAAGAACGATCGCGAAGGTGTTATCAACTGCCTGGACTTTCAATTAATGCTTTACCCCGAAAACGCAGAACTACTGCAACAGCAACAAGAATTACTTACCTACTTCAGAGGCAACATTGAAACGAGCGGTGATCGCTTACTGCAATAGCTAATTGTTTTATCATTGCTGATGCCCCCTGCCGCGCGCCCATTTTTAAGGCCGACCACGGTAATAGACTGCCAACGGTAAAGTCATGAATGAAAAAAAGTGTTGGTTAGGCGTAAAGACTTTTAGAAAAACACAACGGACGGTTTCATCAAGCACGGTCCAATCCCTTGATAGGTCTGAGCATAGATTGCGCTTCCGTAAATCTTAATCAAAACAGCCGAAGAGCAACAACCTACACAACTCAGAGGATGACGTGTGAATTACCACAAAACCTCACACGAAATAGTTCTAAAAAACCTTCAAATATCGTTGTTAAAAATTGCAGTATATCTATTCACAATCAGACAAAAATATTGAATCCACAACTAACGATACTGACGAAAATAAGACGTCAACTTCATCACACGCGTTAATCATGCAACTCTTTGGTGCTGGTATCGTTCAACAAAGTTACTTAGAAATAGACCTAGACCGCAAAAAATTTCCCTAATTGAGTTGCCGTCAATCATTTTACTTTTCAATTTCCTTATCATCTCCCCAGGGATTTAGATAAAGGAAATAGGGAATGATTTGTAAAAGCCTTTGGATTGCCAGCACACTGGCAACCTTATCAATACTGCAGTCAGGCGTAGCTCACAGTCAGACCTGCATAACCGTCGGGGCCACCCGCGCGCAGGCAGCAGATAAAACACTAGAGCAATGCGGAGCTGCTGCCAGAGATTGCGATCCCTATCAGGGAAAATGGTACTGCTCAAACGACAACCTGAATAAAAATACCCTTGTATCCTGGTTACAACAATCAAATGACACTGGCGTCACCGAAAGCGCTACCACCTCCACTGCAGCTTGCGTCGATACAGATGGCGATGGCTGGGGTTGGACTGGTCATAGCTCTTGCCAAATGCTTACCAATCAGAATCAAGTGGTACTGGCTGTAACGGCAGATCAAGCAGTCAATAGTGATCCCCAGTGTGTAGACACTGACGGTGACGGCTGGGGTTGGGACGGAATCAAATCGTGCAAAATATCCACGGCTTCTTTGCTGCAAGTTCAACAAGACGCTGTTCCTGCGGCACCGGCTACTAGTATTTCAACAGAGTCTCAGGACTCGTTTGAATCAGACCCTAGTTGCTCTGGACAATATGGGCCATCTGACATCACCGATATGATTTTAGTCACCGGTCAATCAAACGTGACGGGGGCGCAGACCGCTGTAGCGGCAGACTATGATCGGTGGGGAAATGCGACTAACTTCCACTCTCCCGACCAACCACACGAGCGGGTTTTTGCATGGACGATCGACCCGCACAACAACAATAGCGGCACCGGTTGGAAGGTCGCTGCATTAAATCAAAGCTGGCACGACAGCAGCCCGGGAGTTGGCGGTCTGGCGCGGAACAATTTCGGTTTTCACTTCGCTAAAAAACTTGCAGACAGTGGGCGTTGTCGTGTCGTTGGTATCGTCATGGTATCCGAGGGCGGCCGCGGTATCTCTCATTGGGATAACGGGGCAACAGGCTGGATAGAGATCAACAGGCACGTCGGTGAAGCGATGTCGGCCATTGGCCGCTCAACCATCGATGGTGTTCTTTGGCATCAAGGTGAGTCTGACTGGATAGCTGATGGCACCTGCTTCACCGGGTCAACTTGCCGTAACAACCAGCCAGACTACTACGCACAAAAGCTCTATAGTAAAATTGCCGATCCGAACATTGCTAACCCAGTGGGAAACCAGGCCCTGATTGATCGCATTCGAAGAACAAGCTGGTTTGGTGAAAATAGACCGTTTATCGCCGGGGAAACAATTAAAGCACCAGTGAATATCCATCTTAATAAGCTTAATTCAGACAACGATACATGGACTGCCACGGTTCGTGGCGATGCTCTGTCAGGACTAGGGATCAGGGCAGATGATCCGCATAAAAATCACTATAACGCTGAAGGACTGCGCGAAATTGGTGCTCGCTATGCGCAGTCATATTTAGACATGACAGGGAAATAACCCCTCATTGGTAGCGAGTGTGCCGATAGACTGATGAATAGAGGATCGGTTAACCGATCCCCTGCTTAAAGCGACACCAACCTTACTCAACCTTCTTCTGATCAATCAGCCCCTGAATCCGCTGGTAATCCGCCAGGCATACCCTCAACCAACTCGATAACACTACACCCCCCCCTAAAACAAGACGACCAAAGATATCGCACTGGATAGAAATTTGCTTTATACTTGAGCACTCAAGCATAAAGCAACTAAAAATGACTAGAGTAATCTCTACACAAGCGACCACTATTACCCGCGTCTGGACGCTGCACGCATCGTTGAATCGCGCACTAGAGGCAGAGCTTGGCAACATTCATGGCATCGGTTTAACCGAATTCATGGTACTGATGCATTTAAACAATGCACCGGACAAAACTATGCGTCGAATCGATCTTGCAGACGCGGTATGCCGCACCGCCTCAGGTGTCACCCGAATGTTATTGCCTATGGAAAAAATCGGACTCATTAAACGCAAAAATAATCCCCGCGACGCCAGAGTCAGCCTGGTCAACCTGACCAAGGCGGGTGAAAAAATATTTAAGGATGCCACCTTCACAATGGATGAAAAAAGCAAATACCTGTTACGACACCTAAGTGCTAAGCGGATTGATCAGTTGGTAGAAATCCTTGATGAGATTGGCGGTAGTTAGTGCCCATGTAAACATGGCCTGAACCAAGGGCCTGTCAGATGAGTGAAATTCGGCCAGTAACATATAGGCTTGGACCCCACGAAAGATGGAGTATCAACTAAGAACTACACAACTAAACGAGTGTTGGCAGATCAAGAAGCCAGTGCCTGCAATCATTTGGATAACACATACCGGTTGTCATTGAAGCTGCCTACTACTAAGTGGTCTGGACCGCTGCGGGCGCGCACCTAAGATGCCCGGCCCACCACAGACTAAGCACACACCAATATTGGCCCTGCCGAACCAAATCCCGTACCCTGATAAAAACAAAGCAAACAACCCAAAACACCTTCAGCCGGAAAACCCACCCCGAAATGAAATTAATCAGCTTCACCCGCCTTGGCCGCAGTGGCTTTGGTGCCGTAGATGGCAACAGTATTATCGACTTGACTGGAAAATTTGGTCCTGAAATCAACAGCATTAAGCGAATCATTGAGCTAGAGTTACTGCCACAGCTCGAAGGCTTTATCGATGGAAGAACACCGGATTTCGGGTTATCAGATGTCACCTTGCTGCCCACCATTCCTGATCCTTCGAAAATTCTTTGTGTCGGATTAAACTATGCAACGCACCAGGCAGAGACAGGTCGCCCTGACGTTGATCACCCGACCATCTTTACCCGCTATGCCGACTCACAGGTAGGCCACTTACAAGCACTGATCAAACCCAACGACTCAGAACGCTTTGATTACGAAGGTGAGCTCGCCATCATAATTGGTCGTGGAGGACGCTATATACCTGAAGAAAATGCCTTGTCACACATTGCCGGGTATTCTTGTTACAACGAAGGCAGTGTTCGCGACTGGCAACGGCACACCTCTCAATATGTACCCGGTAAAACATTCCCCGGCACCGGTGGCTTTGGCCCTTACATGGTCACTGCCGATGAAGTGGGTGACTACACACAATTACCTATCGAGACCCGCCTCAACGGCCAGGTCATGCAAAAAGCCACACTAGCCGATCTACTATTCCCACTGGAAAAAGTGATCAGTTATATCTCTGGGTTTACACCGCTTAGCGCTGGTGATGTCATCGTTACCGGAACCCCTGGCGGTGTTGGTGATAAACGTGAACCACCGGTATACATGCAGCCGGGAGACACGGTTGAAATTGATATCGGCCCTGTCGGTACGCTGGTAAACCCGGTAATAGCTGAGCCCTCATTCTAGACTGCTATTAACTACCGCTTAGCCTACCCCGGACCCGTGCGCCACTATGGACGCGCGGGTTTCAGCTAGCTACCTTGATAAAGTTTGTTAAAGCTAATTGACTCATCACCACTGTTAATCACCATATTCAGCTGCTGACCGTATATGCCAGACATCGAATCTACTCTTCAAAAATCAGACTGGGATATCATCGTCGTCGGCGGCGGTAACGCTGCGTTGTGCGCAGCCATAGAAGCGACAACGGCTGGCGCGTCAGTGTTACTGGTGGAAGGCGCACCAAAGAATTATCGCGGTGGTAATTCACGCCATACACGAAACTTTCGTTGTATGCATAGCGGCCCGCTGTCAAAGCTGACAGACACCTACGGCATAGATGAATATTTCGATGACCTGCTGCGGGTCACTAAGGGTGATACCAATGAGACTCTGGCCCGAATGACCATTGCAGAATCTGAAGCCTGCCTGCCATGGATGGAATCACACGGCATTCACTTCCAACCATCGTTGTCCGGCACCTTGTCACTAAGCCGCACCAACGCATTCTTTTTGGGCGGCGGAAAAGCACTGGTCAACGCACTATATAACTCTTTGCACGATCTTGGTGGCAACGTTCTTTACGATGCGAGTGTCGAGCACCTGCATATTGATGACAATACCATCAACGCGCTTGACGTAGTCGTGGCTGGCAAATCATATACCGTTAATGCCCGAGCCGTTGTACTTGCATCTGGTGGCTTTCAGGGTGACCTTGATTGGCTGGCTCGCGCCTGGGGACCATCGGCTAAAAACTTTCTGATACGCGGTACACCGTACAACAAAGGCATCGTGCTTAAGGACCTATTAGATCAAGGGGCACAAAGTGTCGGTGACCCGACGCAGTGTCACGCTGTGGCGATAGACGGCCGCGCCCCTAAGTACGATGGCGGCATTGTTACACGCCTTGATTGTGTTCCATTTTCGGTGGTGGTCAATAAAAATGCCCAACGCTTCTACGACGAAGGCGAAGACGTATGGCCAAAGCGTTATGCAATCTGGGGCAGACTGGTGGCGGCGCAAGAAGATCAAATCGCCTATTCAATTATCGACTCAAAATCAATTGACCTGTTTATGCCATCGGTCTACGCACCGATCGTCGCAGATACACTGGAAGACCTGGCTGTAAAATTGGGACTTGAACCCAACGCCTTGCTGCAGACTATAAAATCATTCAATCAAAACTGTAGGCCCGGTGAATTCCATCCAACTGAACTCGATGGTGTTGCCACTGCAAATTTAGATATAGCTAAAACAAATTGGGCTAGACCTATCGACAAACCCCCTTACTACGGTTACCCCTTGCGCCCTGGGGTTACTTTTACCTACCTTGGTTTAAAAGTTGACCACTCAGCACGGGTAATCACAACAGAGGGCCAACCATTTACCAATATCTGGGCCGCCGGCGAAATTATGGCAGGTAACATTCTTGGACAAGGCTACCTTGCAGGTTTCGGTATGACTATTGGCACCGTCTTTGGACGTAAAGCAGGTATCGAGGCAGCAAATTATGTCCGATAAATTACAAGCACTGATTGGGGAGGCACAACGGCAAGTCCAAATTTGCAACGCTTGCCGATACTGCGAAGGTTATTGCTCTGTCTTCCCGGCTATTAATCGCCAACGAAGCTTCAGCCATGGCGATATCATTCAACTGGCCAACCTGTGCCATAACTGCCAGGGGTGTTACTACGCCTGTCAGTATACCGAACCACATGAGTTTGCTATTAACCTGCCCCAAAGCCTGGCTAATACTCGTGTAGAAAGCTGGCAAACGTTCATCAAGCCACGCTGGCTTGCCACTATGTTTCAAAAAAGCGGCGTGGCAATCGCGGCCCTTTTGGTATTCAGTATCGCCCTGTTATTTTTTATGTTGCAATCTTTCAAGCCTGAACAAGGCAATGGCTTTTACGCTTTTTTATCACACACAGCGATGATTGCTTTGTTTATCCCGGCCTTTATCGGCCCGCTAATAATTATCGCCATTGCTTTGCGAAACTACTGGAAAACCGTTGATGGCAAGCCCGTGCGTTGGGCAGATTTCAAAAACGCTATTAGCAGCACAGGGAAAATGAAAAACCTGTCAGGTGGACACGGTCAAGGTTGCAACTACGAAGACGAAGACCGATTTACCAATAAACGCCGGTGGTTTCACCAGGCCACGATGGTTGGATTTCTGCTTTGCTTTGCCTCGACAACATCAGGTACTGCAATGCACTACCTCTTTAATATGCAGGCACCCTACCCGCTTTTTTCAATTCCCAAGCTACTCGGAATACCGGGTGGGTTTTTATTAGTTATTGGTTGCGTTGGGCTTGCCTGGTTAAAAACCAAGGCTAATGCAAGCCTTGGCGCTACCGGCTCGTGGGGTGGAGAAATGGCGTTCACGCTACTTTTAGGTGCAACCGGCGCCACCGGCCTTGGGTTGTATTTCGCCAGCGGGTCAGCTTACGTGCCAGCCCTGCTAGCAGTGCATTTAGGGACAGTTCTTAGCTTGTTTATCCTAATGCCGTATTCAAAAATGGTTCATGGTTTCTTTCGACTTGCGGCCCTCATTAAAGATGCACAGGTGGCACGCAAGCCCTAACACGACAGCTAACTCAACACCCGGATTGGTTGCTGGTTTTTCCACGCCACTATTGCATCAACAGTTTGCCCATAGAATATCTCCCAGGTTTGTTCGGTCACATACCCAAGATGCGGCGACAATAACAACCGCCCGGATTCAATCAGATCTTTGTTACGCAATAAATGATCGAACGGCAGTGGCTCTTCACTATAGACATCTATCCCCGCTTTCCAGGGCCGTCCTTTTTCAAGCCCTTCTACTAGTGCTTGTTCATCGGCTATTGGGCCGCGGGAGGTATTAATAAAGATTGCCCGGTCACGCATTGCAGAAAATGCCTTACGGTCCACCAAACCAGTTGATCGTTCTGATAAGACCATATGCACTGACACAACATCAGATGCTGCCATCAGTGAAGATAACGATGAATGATGCTCAACATCAAGCTCCTTGCAACGCTCTGCTTTAAGATTGGGGGACCATGCGTGTATTTCCATTCCAAACGCACGACCCAGGACCGCCATCTGCGCACCAATTTTTCCTAGGCCTATCAACCCCAAAGATAAACCATGCAGGTCACGCCCCAAATCAGATTGCCAGCCTTTGGATTTCATTGCGTGAACTTCAGGAATCAGATTGCGAGACAAACTAAGCATTAACAACACTGAAAGTTCAGAGGTAGTGGTTTTTCTTGATTCAGTGCTGCACACAGTGATGTTATTGGCAGTCGCCGCTTCAAGGTCGATCGATAAATTGCGCGGCCCTGATGTCACGAGTAATTTAAGGTTAGGCAGCGCATTGATCAAACGGTCAGGAAAAGGTGTTCTTTCTCGCATCATGCAAATCACATCGAAAGGTTTTAACCGCTCAACAAGGCTTGCGTGATCAGCTATGGTATCGGTAAAAACCGTAATCTCATCGTCTTTAAGAGCTGACCAGTCCACCACCTGCTGAGATACATTCGCATAGTCATCCAGTACCGCTATTTTCATAAGATTCTCGCTATCACTCTTAATGTGATTGATTTACTTTTTCATGGTTAATGATGTGAACGACGAATGACCGGTGAAATCACCTGATCAGATACGTGGAAATCCCAGATACCAGCCTGCGGATTACGGCGGAACTCTTCAGTCATTTCAGCAAGCATGGTCAGGTCAGTCACCGCGCTGCCCTGCAAACCAAACCCCATTGCAATCTGTGCAAAATCAGGGCGGCCGAATACCGCCCCTTGATCATTCAAGCCTTCTGCTCGTAGCTTATGTATTTCTGATCCATAAGCGCCATCGTTCAGCACACAAATAAGTATTTTTAATTGATGACGACGAATGGTTTCCAGCTCTTGAATATGCATCAGCAAACTTCCGTCACCGTCGAAGAGTACGATGACGTCATCGGGGTTTGCAACAGCCACCCCAATGGCGAATGCGATTCCATTGCCAATTGCACCGAACTCACGAATGGTTAGAAACCGGTCAACCGGTCGCCCCGGCATTTGCGCAGTGAAATAAGAACAATGACCTGACGAATTCACCAAATGCCACGACAATGGTAAAGCGCTATTGAGTGATTTAACTACATCACGCGGATCATGAAGGTGTGCTTCAATAGAGAACTGCTCTGCATCAGCGGGCGCGTAACGAATTTCCTCTGCTAGTTCTCTGCTCCGCCATAACGCCTGTTGCTGAACGTCAGGTTGGCCTTGCACGTTGTTAGATTCTTTGATCGCCTTCAGCAGCGCCTGCGCCCCTAGACGTGCATCACTGTGCAGATGATGCCCCGCTGCCTTACGGCCCTGGCTCATCGCGACTGGCTGCACATCAACATGCAGCACCGTGTCGGCATCGAACAGTTTTCCAGCATCTGAATTGTGTTGCGCAAGACTGCAGCCGATGGCGATTATCAGATCAGCCTGCTGCAAGCATCGACGTGCTGTATCTGTGGAAAACCCACCGGCAATGCCAATACAATATTCATCATCATAAAAAGCGCCACGAGCAGGCAGTGTGGTGGCAAGCAATGCATCAGTGTTTGCTGCAAGAGCCTTGCACGCCTCTAGCGCGTTTGCCTGAACCGCACCCAACCCGGCAATCAGTACAATTCGTTGCGCGTTTTCTATAAGCTTGCAGGCTCTTGCAAGGTCATCAGGGTGTGGCTGCAGCGGTGCAATGTCGGGCAACAACTGAGCCGATGGAACAGGCTGCACGGTGTCACCGGTCCAGTGCGATTCCTGTAGATCAAACGGCACACCAATGACCACCGGTTGCTGGTCAGTGGCAGCGCGCAAAAATGCGTCTCTGATCTGCACAGGCATGGCCGGTACATGATGTAGCGACACATAAGTTGCCCCACAGGCTTCAACAAGAGCGCGTTGTTCTATTTGCTGGTTATACCAAGGCTTTGACAAAGGCGCTTCACCGGCAAAAATCACCAGCGGTATGCGCGCTCTGACGGCGGCGGGCAACGCCGTGGTAATTTGCGTAACACCCGGTCCACACGTCACCGTGGCCACGCCAACACGACCGGTGGTTCGAGACCAGGACATCGCCGCGGCAACAGCACAATGTTCATCCCGAACATAGACAAACCGGCATCCGCGATCAGCCAATGCCGCCGCCCAATTCATATTCGCGTCACCTAACAGAGCAAAGCACACCTCTGTGCCTTCATTGCAAAACGAATCGGCCAACATTTCAAACGTATATTTAATCGACATACTCAATTGCCTGAATCACTGAGGGCCCGCACCGTTATAGCTTAATTGGTGGACTGAACAAGTGGTTGCATGTTGAATCGCTATGCGGGTTAATATACAACATTTTTTTCTTGATTGGCTCAACTGAAAAGGCAACCTGATTGATGAAATTCGCGATAGCTGGCTTTCGCACTACCCGCACTGTGCTCAGGTCAATGCTGATGGCAACTAGTGCCCATGATGAAGCCTTCGGCAGCCAATCAGGACTCACCACACGCCGAAATTCAACAGGCGGTTTCAGTGAGACAAATCACCAATGACAGCCTTACTGGCAGACATCGGATTATTACCACTGTGCCTGTTGTTAATCGCTGCTTTCGTTACCTCTATTATTCATGGCGCAACCGGAATAGCCGGTGGCTTTTTACTCACTATTGTCGCCGCACCTATTCTGGGTTTTCAGGCACTAATTCCGGTACTTAGTATCACGTTGCTGATCAGCCACGGGTCACGCGCACTGTTTAATATCAGCAGCTTTGATAAAAGCGCTTATATTGCCGTGGTGGTGCCTGCGATACCTTTCATTATATTAGCCGCCACGGTATACGGCAGACTTTCGAGCGCCACGATTGCACTGATACTTGGTACGATTGTTTTAGTATCAGTACCGTTGCGCCGGTACACCAAGGCTAAAAAAATTACCACATCACGCCCTATGCTTCACACTGCTGGTGCAGTATACGGAGGTATTTCGGGGCTATCGATTGGACCTGGTATGTTATTAATGCCGGTCTTGCTTGGCCTGGGTATGGACCGGCAAGCCTTTGTGGCGACTCTGGCCGCGATAGCACTAACGACTAACATCGTTCGCTCTAGCGTGTACGGCCTTACTAATATGTTGGACTCTCAGGCTGTGCTGTTAGGACTATTGACCGGCCTTGCCACGATTGTTGGTTCATGGCTCGGCCGCGGACTGTTAAGGCGTATGACTGACCAGAAACACATTATGGCAGTTGAAATATTAGTGGTCGCAGGGGCTTTGAATTTTTACTGGTCAGCTTATCGATTATTGGTCTAGCTCGTCTCACTTGGACCTCGATGGTGGAGTCAGTGCCCGGCGTTACCGGGATGACAAACCGGCCCCCGCTTGTTGAATGTTCAACTTTGCTTTTGCGAATCAGTGGCTAACCTTGGTTGGGCTCATGCTCTACTGTATGGTGGAGTCCATCACCTTAACACTGTTTACTAACAAGCCCCATGGTCGCCAACAACCAGCGGGCATCCTACATAACAACACCAGCTTGCCGTGGCCACTACGATGACGCAAACCGCAATACCTTACCTATTTATGCGCAGTGGATCTTCCCGCGGGCCATTTTTTAATCGCGCAGACCTACCCGAAAACCACACTGAATTATCTGCCGTTTTAATTGCAGCAATCGGATCAGGGCATGCGTTAAACATAGACGGCATTGGTGGCGGTAATGCCGTCACCACCAAGGTGGCCATGCTGTCGAAGTCCGATGATGACTGGGCAGACATCGACTACTACTTTGCACAAGTAAGCGTTGAAGACCGTGCAGTGGACTACAAACCAACGTGCGGCAACATGATGATCGGGGTCGGGCCTGCCGCCATTGAAATGGGGCTAATCTCTGCCACTGACGGTGAGACAGAAGTTCGCATCAGGGCAGTAAATACCGGCGCAAAGGTCAAAGCAACTATACAAACCCCCGGTAATACCGTGGACTACACCGGCTCAATGACACTAGACGGAGTTCCCGGTAGCGCCGCCCCGATCGCCCTTGATTTTCACCAGGTGGCCGGTTCATCAACTGGAGCATTGCTACCAACCGGCAATGCCCAGGACATCATTGATAATATCGCCGTGAGTTGCGTCGATTTCGCCATGCCAATGGTTATTGCCAAAGCACAAAACTTTGGTTTGAGTGGCTATGAGACCCGTGAAGAACTAGACGCCAACAAGGACTTCTTCAAGCGCATGGAGCAAGTTCGCCTGCAAGCAGGTTTGTTAATGGGTTTGGGAGACTGCAGCGCATCTGTTTTGCCTAAGTTCGGCTTAGTCGCAGCACCACAACAGCCTGACGGCACACTTTGCACACGTTACTTTATGCCATGGGCCACACACCCCACTCTGGCGGTCACCGGCTCACAGTGCTTATCAGCCTGCGCGCTGATACCAGGCACCGTAACGGACGGCCTGCTAAGCATTGATATCAGTTCAACCGTCAAGCTGCAGCTTGAGCACCCACTAGGCAGAATGGAAGTAGTCATGGCACTTGAAAATCAACAAGGCACGATGGTTCCGGTGTCAGCCGGTGTTGTCAGAACTGCACGCAAAATCGCCGAAGGAAAACTATTTATTCCGAAAGATATATGGACAGGCTAAGCAAAGCTTACAATACCCATCAAAAACAGACGCTGCAATTATTGCGATAACCATCCATTGAGGTGGAAAAAATCCCAAGCTGTGGCCAACCACTGCCACTTGTTGAGACAAAGGTGTTTCCACTAAAGCGTATAATCGACCAATACAAAAGGAAGGGTGTAGTAACGCACCCTCCCTACCCACGATTGTTCGAACAGGAAACCCAACCCACTTATGTGCCGACTTGTCGCCTACTCCGGAGTCCCTTGCGCACTGGAATCAGTGATCACGCTGCCACCGCATTCACTTATTGAGCAAAGCCATGCAGCAACTGAAGCCAAGCTCTCGGTAAATGGCGACGGCTTTGGTTTCGCCTGGTATAACGAAAACAAACTGCCGGGCCTCTATCGTGAAGTAATGCCAGCGTGGACTGACGGCAACTTGGTGAGTCTGGCACGCACCATACGCTCTGGATTATTTCTGGCCCATGTACGCGCCTCTACCTTCGGACAGGTATCAAGGTCAAACTGCCACCCTTTTACTCAAGCTGAATGGTCATTCGCCCACAACGGTCAGATCAGTAACTTTGCGAAAGTGAAGCGCCAGCTTGAAGGCTTACTACCTGATGAACTCTATAATGTGCGTCACGGCAATACCGACTCAGAGCTTATTTTTCTACTGCTTATCCATTACGGTGTCGAACTTGATCCCATAAATGCGATACTGCAATTGTCAAAAGCAATTAAAACCATAGGCGGCAACTCACGTGACACCGGCTATCGTATGGCGTGCGTCATGAGCGATGGTCATACCCTGTATGCATGGCGAATCTCAAGCGATCAGCGCAGCCCCACCCTGTACTACAAACAGCAGCAAGATCTGACCGGCACCAGCGAAACCGGGAACATCATTATTGCGTCAGAACCCATTGATGATGATACGGACCAGTGGCAGTCAATTGCCGAAAACTGTCTGCTGACTGTCGACTTAAACGGACTGGCATTGACGTCAGTTACTCCTGGTTAGTCACTTACTTTTTCTAAAAATATGAATAGCCCGTATACGTCGATCAACTGAAGTAATAACGACCCACCGGGACTTTAGGATTAATAGATGATTCAATGCCTGATCCATTCGTAGTTAATAGATACGTTGCAGCCTCTTGGGCGAAACTGACGATTCCCTTGATAATGGACAAGACACTCAGAAAAAACACACCTGGATGCGTCAGCACGAAATGAACATTAAGAGATTGAAGATATTCAATCCACTCGTTCAAGATCTCACCACCTAACGTTATGGTCTGATATGCGGTTACTCTAACGCCGTTTGCAGAATCCTAAATCCAAACGTGTTTTTACCAAACTGACTACGAACAAAAGTTTCCCCAAAGTGCATTCTTGCGATACCGGCGACTATCGCTAGACCTAATCCGTGATGCGACATTGAATCACTTCTGGCGCTATCAACCCGGTAAAAGCGATCAAACATCAATTTCATTTTGTCACTTTCTAACGCCTCACCAATATTGGTTACGGAAATGAATATTGAACCATCCACACTGTCTAATACAATTTCTACTGTGCTATTTTTCTGTGCATATCTAGCGGCATTACCCACCAAATTTGACAGTGCACGCTTTATTAACGGTACATCAATTTCACCACTCGCGTCCCCGCCGACTAACAATGCAAGCCCCCTGTCTTCAAATTCGAATTGGTGATACTCAACTACTTCGCGAGCCACAACAGACAAGCTTTCAATATACGTACGCCTTGCGGGCACACCACGCTCAGAACTAGCAACAAACAACATATCCTTGATAATTTCTGAAATTCTATTGAGCTCTTCTAGGTTTCCACCTATATGCTCTTTAAATTGACTATCATGCCGATTATCCATTAATGCTAGCTCATTACTTGTGATAAGCGTGGTGAGCGGTGTATTTAATTCATGGGCCACATCTGCATTAAAATTATCCAGCTGATGGTAAGAACGTTCTAATCGATCCAGGAGCTCATTAAATTGAATAACAACGGCTGATAGTTCTTTCGGTTGTGAAGCCACATCGATCTTGGTCAGACCAGAGTTCAGATCCATAGAGGCGATTTGTTCGGCCAAATAGGTCATTGGTGTCATTCCTAATTTCACCAACGCTCTGGACATGGCAGCGATTCCTAACGACCCGAACAAGGTTACTGCCGCAAGAATCCACGCCAACCTGCCTAGTAAATCATAATCTTCTGAACTGTCGTAAAGCAACTGCGCATTGGTAATCGAAAGGTTGGACGGCACCGGATTTAAAGGAAACTCAATCCGTTCGAAAGGGCGTTGTATGTTTTCAAGACCTGAACTGGAATAGATAGGGGTACCGGAAGAGTCCCCTAATTGCAGTATCAAATACCTGTGCCCTGAAAAAAAATCATCTAATCTATGCTGAACTTCTGACCAGGCGATTTTGTCACCAGCTTCTTCGATAATATGCACCAATAATTTTTGTTTTTCCAGCAGTGAATTTTCCTGTTTAGAGTGCAGATGATTGTTTATCGCAAAGTAGACGATAGACGACAGACACACCAGACCAACAAAAGACGCCAATGCAAGAGTTAGGGAGAGCCTATTTTTTATCGAATAAGCAGATATTATTTTATTCAATTATCTCTTAGCTCCAATAGGTAGCCAATACCACGCTCACTATGAATCAATGATGTATCAAACGGCGTGTCTATTTTTGCACGAAGTCTTTTTATCGCTACATCTACTACATTGGTACCGCTATCAAAGTTCATCCCCCACACTTTCTCAGCTAACACCGTTCTTGATACTGCACTACCCTGTCTGCGCAACAACAGTTCTAACACCGCAAACTCTTTTACAGTGAGCTTGACTTGGTGCCCGCCTCTCATTACCCGCCTGCTGATTAAATTCATCTCCAGATCGGCATAACCTAGTTCAGAAATCTTGCTGGAATCTGTCTCTGAATTGACAAGGCGAGTGGACAATATTTTCACCCGTGCAACTAACTCAGAAAACGCGTAGGGCTTTGTCAGGTAATCATCTGCGCCGCCTGTTAACCCCTCGACACGATCGTCAACGTTGCCAACCGCCGTAAGCATCAACACAGGTGTGCTCTTGTGCTCACGCAGCGATTTAAGCACAGTCATCCCGTTTATACCCGGAAGCATTCTGTCCAGAATAATCACATCGTAATCGCCCTCTAACGCCATGTGCAAACCGTCTGTACCGTTATTCGCAATGTCCACAAGCATGCCTTGCTCAGACAACCCTTTCTCCAGATACATAGCCTGTTTTTTTTCATCTTCGACTACTAGGACATTCAATATCTTGCGCCTTATTACACTAAATTACTTGTCGAACAACACCCTCTATTAATGACATTTTTATCATAGAAACACCCACGCTTTGTCATAAGCTACAGATTGTGTTCTGACTCTTCAAAGAACCTAATCAGATCAAATATACCTGCATTTATTATTGCTAGCATCCCTCAGAGTGAATCTACCCGAATATAGTTTCATCTAGTGGTCACGGTCTTTGATAACCGCCCGCTATTTCCACGTGCAAGCTATTTGACCAAAAGCCCTGTTATGACAAAAATGTCACCGAATAGTCCGAAAGATATCATCTATTACTCTTCAGACCGGCTGTATATTTGCTGCTAACTACAGTGATTGGCAGGACGGTAAAAATCACTGGACCATTGTGTAGTTGCTAGATAGTTTTAACTCCGCGGGTCAAAAAAGTATCAATCACCTTTATATGCTTGCTTATATTAGTTGGATAAATATGCCTTACAACGGTTATCAAAAACCCACCATTATTCTAATGCTTGGTATCACCTTGGCATTCGGCGGTGCAAGCCTGTCCATGGCCCAAACCAGCTCTGCGGAAAATTATACAGACCAACAGCTCAAATCAGCGGGGTGGTCAGACTCGCAAATTGCAGATCTACGCGCTATGGCTCCTTCCCCTTCAGACAAAAGCACCCAACCTGATATAGACCAAAGCCAACCCGATAGCCTTGGCTACGTGTCAGTGTTCGATGACTATATTCCGTTCGAATATGTGCCTGACATTGACTGGCGCGAAGCAAACGATACGGTCGGCCGAATTGGGGGGTGGCGAAGTTACGCAAAGCAGGTTCAGAAAGCCCGGCAACAAGAGAAAATGGACAAAAAGGCCGGAGAGTTAAAATGAATTACCGACCAATTATAACGTTGCTGTCGATATCAGTGCTTTCTGGCTGTGTTTCTTTTGACATTGAAAACTCACTGAAACAAGCGAATGAAGCCACCCCTCAGTTTGCTAACGGGGACTTACAACTCTTTTTAACCAAAGAACAGAAAGCCAGCGCTAAGACCCGTGCGACCGAGCTGCTGCAACAACCCCTTGACCAACCGTCCTCGATAGAAGTCGCCCTGCTGAATAGTCCGGCGGTTCAAGAAATGTTGGCACAGCATTGGGCCCAGTCATCTGGCATCGCACTGGGCGCGAGCATTCCCAACCCTCTGTTCGAATTCAGTCGCCTTAGCTCTGACTCGGAAACTGAAATTGAACGGGTATTTGCACTAGGCCTGTTAGACCTGATTCGCTTACCGTCCCTACGCAAGACTGCAGACCTGAACCTTCAGGCCAATCAAACCGCACTGACAGCAACTGTCGTCGATATGGCAACGAAGGTACGGCAGGCCTGGGTTGCTGCTGTTCTGAAACAACAACTCGCTACCTATGCCACACAGATATTCAGTAGCGCCGAAGCCAGTACAACACTTGCAGCAAGCATGCAGGCGATCGGCAACTTTAACACTCTGGCCAGAGCCCGCCAGCAGGCCTACTACGCTGATGCAGCAACCAACCTGACGCTTGCGCGCCACGATGCACTCGCTGCCCGGGAAGCGTTGGTTCGATTACTGGGACTTGATCAAACGCAAGCGAGCGCGCTGACACTACCCGACAGGTTGCCCCAACTGCCAGATAGTCCGATGGCCGCCAGTGACGCTTCAGCAATTGCCCTGGAGAACAGGCTTGATGTCAACATCGCTACCGCCAAACTACAAACAATCGCAGCAAACCAAGGCATAAAACTGCTGGGTGAACTGACTGATATCGAAATAACTGGCGCTAGTAATACCGTGTGGGCCGAAGGAGAACGCGAATCAATTGACGGCTACTCTCTAGAGATCGAACTCCCGCTATTTAAGAATATAAACCAGGTTCGTAATCGCATGAACGCACAAACCCTAGCTGCTACCAGCGCGCTTGAGAAAGTCGTCAGGTCTGCCAACTCTCACCTACGTGAGTCCTATTCAGCCTACCGATCCAGCTATGACATTGCCAGACACTATCGCGACGAAGTACTCCCCTTGCAACAACTAGTCTCTGAAGAAAATGTTCTCAGATACAACGGCATGATCATCGGGGTGTTTGAGCTTTTGGCAGACTCACGTACGCAAATTGAAAAGGTTCAGGCCACCATGAAAGCTACCGGACAATTCTGGATGGCCGATGCTGCCCTTCACGCCTCTATGGTCGGCAAGCCAACCTCAATGGCCTTAGCAATGACCGGCGGCGCTGATGGCGATGCAGAAGGTCACTAGCCATATTCTCTGGCCCAAAATTCTTCAGTAACTATTCGACTGGTAACCATTCATGATTTCACGCAGACATTTTTTAACACAGGCGAGTATCGGCGGTGCAGTAGCTGCAACAACGGCTTCAAAAAGCTCACTGGCCGGGTTACCAGAACTTGTTTATCAAGATTCTGTCGACACTATGCCGCCGCTCAGTCCACCCAATGGCCGTCCGTATAATCCGGTAGTCACCCTAAACGGATGGACTCTGCCATGGCGCATGAATAAGGGCGTCAAGGAGTTTCACCTGGTTGCAGAACCGGTACTGCGCGAGATGGCAGAAGATTTCACCGCACACATGTGGGGCTACAACGGCCAGTCACCGGGCCCTACCATCGAAGTTGTAGAAGGCGACAAAGTAAGAATTTTTGTCACTAACCGTTTACCCGAACATACAAGTGTTCACTGGCACGGACAGCGACTTCCGAATGGAATGGACGGTGTTACCGGCCTGAATCAACCAGGGATACCTTCTGGCAAAACGTTTGTCTACGAATTTACCGCACGCCGCCATGGCACATTCATGTACCACCCACACGCCGATGAGATGACTCAAATGGCTATGGGCATGATGGGTTCGTGGGTAACCCACCCACGAAACTACGTTGAAGCCGAAGCTGTAGATCGCGACTTCTGCATTCTTCTGTCAGGTTTCGATATCGACCCGGGCAGCGCTACCCCCAAAGTAATGACCATGCTCGATTTTAACCTTTGGGCATGGAATAGCCGAATATTTCCCGGTATCGATTCACTTAATGTTCGCCACAATGACAAGGTCCGTGTACGTATTGGCAACCTGACCATGACAAACCACCCAATCCATCTTCATGGACATGAGTTCGTTGTTAGCGGCACAGACGGCGGCCCCACCACCCCGGAATCAAGATGGCCGGAAGTAACAACTGATATCGCTGTAGGACAGATGCGGCAAATAGATTTTCTGGCAGACGAAGAAGGCGACTGGGCGTTCCACTGTCACAAGAGTCACCACACCATGAATGCAATGGGTCACGATGTACCCACACTAATTGGCATTGATCACACCAAAGTCGCAAAGCAAGTCACCGACCTTATTCCTGATTATATGGTGATGAGTGAGCGCGGCATGGCAGACATGGCTGAAATGGAAATGCCCCTGCCTGACAACACCGTACCCATGATGACAGGTGAAGGCCCTTTCGGATCAGTAGAGATGGGCGGAATGTTCTCAGTCCTTAAAGTACGAAAAGACCAACCGCATGGTGATTATTCTGATCCTGGATGGTTTGAGCACCCTGAAGGCACAGTGGCCTATGAGTTCAACGGAGAAACACCGGATGTCACCAGGCAAACACAGGTCTCTGGTGGATCAATGCCCAGAGAGAATAAAGCCGATACCCCCACCGAAGTCATGATTACGGGAATCGAAAAGAAAATCTGATACCGCACTATTACTCTTCCCCTTTTTCAACTAAAAACAGAGACAACAACATGAAAACCATTACCCGTATTGCCACAGCCATTGCGATCAGCTTTGCATCCCTATCATTCACCACGCTGTCTCACGCAGGCGACGACCACTCGAAAAGTGCCACTGACTTACCTGTAGTAATAGGAGAAGTTAAAAAAATCAGTTCAAAGTCTGGGAAAATCACGATCAAGCATGAACCAATACCGAACCTTGATATGCCTGGCATGACCATGGTGTTCAGAACCGATGAAGGCACTGACCTTAGCGAACTAAAAAAAGGCGATAACGTTGAATTTACAGTGATCGACAAAGACGGAAAAATGGTAATCGTTACTATTGAAAAATCAGAATGAAATGTCAAATAGCCGCTGTTAACTAAATAAATGAATCACGGTGTAAACTTATGAATAAATTATTCTATCAGTCAATACTTGCCCTACTCGTCACGGCAGCCTTTGCCAGTAACGGATTTTCCCACGGGAAAAAAGAGCATAGTGATGTCGAGATTCCAGAGTACGATGCTACAAGCACTGAGTTCGGTTCGTACGACCCGGCACTCAAACCCGACCAAACCATCAAAATCTCCATGGCAGATACCATGCGGTTCTCACCATCGCACCTAGCAATAGAAGCCGGCGACATCGTAAAGTTTGAAGTGACCAATGACGGAGAACTTCTACACGAATTTGTACTGGGGACTAATGACACCCTCACAGAGCACGCCGCTCTGATGATAAAGTTTCCCAACATGGAACACGAAGAGCCTTATATGGCACATGTTGCCCCGGGAGAAAAAATGGAAATTATCTGGCAATTCTCTAACACAGGTAGTTATGAATTCGGGTGCTTACTACCAGGACATTTTGATGCGGGAATGAAAGGTACGATCGTCGTCAACTGAATACATCAAGGCAGCGCCGGATTGGCACTGCCTTTACTATTAAATAACAATGTCTCTGACTAAATACCGATGTCAGCACAATGATTGCCTAGGAGGCTGTCTGGGAACTAGGGTCGTTGCGAGGGCGTGAGATTTCGAGCTAGATATTTCGATCAATAGAGGCGAATAGTCATTCTTCTTTAACGATATTGATCGTAATAGCTAGCCGAAAGACCGCGCCCGCAGTAGATCATAGTTCTCGGACAGGCTCCTAGGTCACTTGCGAGTTAAAGTTACCAACCCTAGAGCAGAATAGCTCACTTGCGGCCATTTCTCACTGTCACAGACTGCCGCCAGCGTCAACGCCGAAGGCTGTCTACGCACTGCGAATCAGCCAGGTAGATATTGACGCTAGCACCAGATTTCAATTTACTTTCCTGCATACTCAATACAGGATAATTATTGTCTTTCAGCCACTGCTTGATATCAGTGAGCATCTTGCCGTAAAGACCGCCAGAGCCCTGAGCTTGGTTGATAAAAACAAACATTCGAATTTGATACGACTCTATATCAGCCTGCCACTGCTTAAAATCAAAACTATCGGTGGCGTAAGTCTTAGGCAAAGACAAAGTATTCACTCCTGCATTCAGATGAAGCAGTACTCCGTCGTTACTCCACAACGAAGTATGATTTAAATTATCCTGCGGGTTTGGCCCCCCAACGCAGGAATCCACAACATCAGCCAGCCGAATACCATCAGACACTTGAAGATTGACCAGGTCTCTGCTGTCAATCCCACGAGTAGAAAACTCACGAACAACCGGAATAAGATTAACTTGCACCACTAGATACAGAAAAACCAACGCGCCAATCGCCCATCGATACATCGATAAGTGTAAACTCCTACCCCGTTCAAACACCACAGCCACCAGCGCACACAGCAGCACAAACAGCCCGGGATACACCTGGTACAGGTATCGGGAAGTTATATTTAATGCAGTTTCAGACAAACTGGCGTACACAAGATAACCACAAAACGCTAGCGCATGAGCAATCATAACCGCCGCCATTGTTACTCTGAATGCCACGTGCGTCTTGACGGTATTCGAGCTACCGCCTTTGATAAGTACAAATACAGAGCCCGCTACCGCCACAATAATAAGCAATACAAAAACACCGAACATCCAGGTATCAACGTCATTGCGGAAAAACAACCCATCGCGGAAACCGGTCAGCACTGAGGCTTCTTCAGCAAACCTAAAAAAAGTATCGAATACCGTTTTGCTCTCAATGGTCCCTGTACGTCGCTCTACCGTACCGGTCAGTTGCCGCGTTCTAAATAATAGAAGTACAAAGGCTAAAGCCGGAAGGATGCAAAACAACGCCAGACCTTTGAAACTTGACCAAAGTGACGTCGTAGTATTGCTGCGTCGCTTAAAGACTATAAGAAATAGAAATGCAACAACAAAAGCCGCAGCAGCAAATACGCCCGAGTACCTGGTAAAGATGGTGCCCGCTATCAGCAACCCTGCCAGTACCCAGCGTGTAGAGTGACCTTCAACTTCGGTTGGCAGACAATAGACGCTGGCCAGCAATAGCAAAGTAAACACGGGCTCAGTAAGCAGCGCTGCCGCATACATCCATGAGTGCGCTGTCAAGAAATAGATTAGTGCGGATATCACGGCAAAGTAGAACGTAGAGCCACAGCGCCTTAGTAACAAATACGCCATAAGCGCTGACAGTATGTTGGCCACTAGGTTAATAAGCAGTGCAGCAGATTTTAGCTCTATGCCGGTGCTAGCGACCAGCGCTTGTATGAATGGTAAACCCGGTGGCCAAACCGTCTGCGGCGCGGGTAACCTATTTTGAAAGTGCGGCTCGTATATCAGCGCATTGGTAGCAAACCCGTTACCTAGAAGCCAGTTAGCAGCGGTCGATAAATATTGCACCCCATCGTCCATGATGAGCGTACTATCCCATAGTGACCAAGCAAGCAGGTTGCATATAATCACTATAAAAATCACCATTGATACAAGCAATGGCGCTCCGGCAGGCCTGAAATGTTGTTGTGACATGTGAGTCAGATTACCTTGCTACTGCCGAATAACACTTGGGCAAGTCAGGTGTATTCAGTTTTTGAAAAATCATTTTGTTACCGTTAAAGCAAACTAAGTGGCGTGAATTCAGGTTAAAAAGCTTAGCTAATTACCAATACAATCGCTAGTGGATAGATAAATTACTAACTCTCAGGCCTAGCAGCATTGTTCAGATCATAAGTTTTTTTCAAGCGCTCAAATAACTCAGGATCAGTAATTTTATTGTTGTTTGTGATCTTCGGTACATTGGCCGCAGTCACCAGTTGTGACTCAGATTGCTGCAAAATTTCTTTCTTAACCCGATTGATCAGCACCTCGGGGTTAGCACAAAAAGCCTCATAACTTACAATCCAAAAATGCTCTTCGCCTATAATTTTCTGCTGCGCTAACGCCATATCATCAAGGTAGGAAATTTGCTGAACCACTTGCTCTACAGGATCAAAGTCACCGTTAATGTAGTCCACATTGGTCACCCCGTAGCTTTGTGCAATGCTGCCATTGATCTCTAATCTCGCTTGCAAAAGAGACTGCGCTTGATAACAAGTATCACGCTTTAAACAGATAAAATACGCGTTGTCTAAATTGCTGGAAATAACATTGGCAAATGCATTAGCGTTGTTATTCTTCGATAGGGTTGGCAGCTGAAATGTATCTGAAAATGCCCTGAAAAACCGACTCATCGCCTCTGCACCCGGCACCGCCATTCGGGTTCGAAACCCGGATTCATCAGACTCTACCCATTGGTTCCAGAGATGATTACCTTCACTAGGTGACTGTAGTCCAGCCGTTTTTCCATAATAGTTTTCATAGCTGCGTCGCTGACCACTACGCCGATTACGTGTAAACAATCGTGAGGCCAGAATTGGCGCTCTGGAAAACAGCATCGTGAAATTTCTTAAGTATCCAACTGGTAGCACATCTGCTAGCACCTGATAAACCAAAGTGGTACCGCTCCTGGCCGGCCCACACACAAAGATATGTGGCCCGTTGTCCCGCTGTGCTTTCTGGTTGCGCGTGTCAGGTTCAAAGAAATGTAACACCCAGTCTACCGGGGTCAGCACCAAGCCCAAGCCAGTGAGCCAAAGCGTATAGTAGGCCGCAGCCTTTCTTGACAACAGCATCCTTCGTATTAGGCCGAATGGATCATTTATATGTGTAGGGATAAACCGGTATAGGCTCGGTTTTACCTTCTGCCACAGCCCCTTCATCGTGTAACAATCCAGTAGGTGAAATACACACTGCTGTTATCAGGACTCCGACTGCTGTCGATTCTGCTGATTGACTTTACAGTGAGATTCACTTGCTCAGGCACAGAAAACGCCACACCGTTGGCCCGAAGGGTTAACATTATTGATCTCCAACTGGAAGGACCCCGAAAGGCTACGCAGAACTCAGCCTAGTATAGCTCGCCTGCCACCGGGAACAGCCAGACGGTATTTCAGCGATAGGTAATTCAAATAGAGGGTCGGGTATCGACGATACCCAGAATTCATCTATCGTAAGGTAAGCCATAAATCCATGTCAAATTCTAGCTCACTATATGTGACTCTCAGAGGCAAACCTAACACCCCACAGTCTGGGGGCCCAGTTAGTAGGCTGTCCGAGAACTAGAATCTACTGCGGGCGCGGTCTTTCGGGTAGCTATTACGATCAATTTCGTTAAAGAAGAATGACTATTCGCCTCTATCGATCGAAATATCTGACTCGAAATCTCACTTCGGAGCTCAAGACCC